>LUGF01040697.1:22112-60284 GCA_001625245.1 Calycopis cecrops | reverse complement strand
CCGCCGCTACCCGGGTACTTCACGGACTTCACTGGATGAACTTCTAGCATGTTGAACAGGTCCGCGAGCATGGCGATTAGATTTTGACGCATTGACCTGAAAATTATTTTAAAACAATATAGATTAAGCAAACTAATATGTGTTGTTATTTTTAGAAGAGAATAAATATATATTTGTCTACGGCAGTTGACAATTTTCATAATAATTTATTTTATGCTGATATGCGTAAAAAATAACCCTTCATGACTCACTTACTAGTAAGGATTTTATACCATATACATTTTACAAGAACACTCGAGCAATCGGATCCATTTGGTGACTACCGAAGATGCATAAATCGATCGCCGCTGCTAAAAGTAGCGTGTGTGCTGTAGCCCTAATGTGATAATGAATTAGGGGCCCGTCTGCAGTGACCTAATAACGTAACTATATACAAGTATATGAGCAGGTACCCTCGCATGTAGGTGACGTCCTCGGGCAGCATGTGGAACACGTCGTGCGGCAGTGCGGCGCGGCAGAATTCGTGCACGAGCATAAGGTTGTGCAGACAGTCCTGTATGGAGGCCATGCGGCCGATGCGCACGGCGCCGCGCGGCAACGCCTCCGGGCAGTAGAACGAGATGAGCGCCGCCAGCGCCGTGCCGTCGCACAGCTCCTGCAGGCTCTTCACGTACGGCACGTGGACTGATGTGTTCTCCTGGAACGTACGCAATATCACCGTACAATTAAGAATGAAACTTAACGTTGCCTAATATACATAATGTCTCATAGTCGAAATGGAAAAGTGGTGACACACCAGAGTTGATACATAAAGCCTATCCACGGATTCGTGGGACCGATGGCCGGAAATGGAGACCGGACGATAATCACAAAAACTTAAAACTAGCATTTAGTGGGACACACTTGTAAAGCCGCTACGAACGAGTAAGTGCCGCCCCAGTCTCCACTTTTCTGTGCTAATTCATAATATATCTCCCGTCACTTTAAAAATTGTAAACTCTAAAGTGTATTCAAACGTACCTCCGCCCTGTTTAGCGCCGTGCACGCCGCGTTGATCCAGCACAGTATGCCGTCCTCGTGCGGCGCGCCCGCACCGAGCAGCGGAGCGCCGACGCCGAAGCGCTGCGCCGCCGCCGCCACGCGGTCGGGCGTCACCACCTCGCGCGCGTACAGCGCCATCACAGCCTCCATGACGGCCACGTGCGCGCTCTGGAATGCAACATGTCCACTATTATGTATAAGTATTCATTGTTTATTCATGTACTGCAGGGGGACAGACGAAAAATCGGAGACTTATGATGGCTACAGTAGATATAATTCTTATGCATTTCTTTTCCTACACAGAACGCGTCAACACTATAAGGTAAGAGGTAGTGTCATGAAGCTACATGGTACGGCCGTGTGCATACACATACACACACACATACACACACACAGCTGTCACTGTCGTGTTTATTTGTGTAGCCGGTCCTCCCTCACATGTCCCATTGGAGGAAGAGGGAGTAGAGGGCGACACATGCATAGCAATTATGCGGATGCGTTGTCGTGATTTATTGGGTTCGGTATTCATCAAAGCTCCGATTCCTCTTTTGTCCCTTTGTACTTTAAATAAAACAATAAGCTGACTACCGATAGAAGCGTTCCGGACCCGTGACACCCCTGGAAGATACCCCTGGGGGTGTCATGGGACTTTTGATTCGGACCCATGACACACCCAGTCTTCAAGTCTATTGGGGAGCCATGGCTCCCCTGGAAGATACCCCTGGGGGTGTCATGGGACTTTTGATTCGGACCCATGGCACCCCTAGTAGTTAGTGCTGTGCTCTTAAATGTAATAATTAATCTACTCGTAGGTATATTACCTAGTAATATATTATGATTTTATCTTTATCTCCAAAGTGAAGAAAACGTGACCTAATGGATGACAGTAATTATTGTAGATCTAGTCTGAGTTACTTGTTGAAGCTATAAGATTTATATTAATGCTGAAACTTTAGTGCTTAACAAATTGTTCCCATCTGTTGATTTTAAAGGTACTTTAATAAAACTGGTGTTGCCAAAAAGGTTACTAAGGTCCGCTGATGTGGAGGTCTCCAGACTTTGCTAATCGGAGTCATTTAAACGGAAGCGGTCAGATGCGCAGGATATATTATAGTGCTAAGGCGCGCACGCCAGCGCAAGAGCACTCTCTCGTCCAAGCCCTCTTGATCCGATGGAACGGAAACCGCTACGACCGGAAAGAGGCTGGATGCAACAGTTTGGCAAACAATAACTAAATCCCTATTGTCACCTTGAGGCCTTCCTGCGATTACCTGGGTGTCCTGCCACCGAAAGTGGGCTGCTGTGAGCCAGAACAACAATCCAGGGTATGGTCGGAGAAGCCCGGGGAATCCCCGAGCCCCCTTCTCCAGGTTCAACCCGCGAAACAACGTGGTTTCCGGGGTGTGGCTGCTGTGAGAACAGCTGCGAGGGGCCACTGGAGAAGAGTGCATAGATTGCCGACGAATTAATTGCAGCAAGTCACCATTACTGGCCGACTGACTAGCTGCATCGCAAGTAACCCACTACACCCCTGATTACTAGGTAATATACCAACGAGTAGATTAATTATTACATTTAAGAGCACAGCACTAACTACTAGGGGTGCCATGGGTCCGAATCAAAAGTCCCATGACACCCCCAGGGGTATCTTCCAGGGGAGCCATGGGTCCGGAACGGATAGAAGTAGTATTTTAAAATTATCAAGTAACAATGACCTGTGTCTAGTAGCACACATTTGTTTTTATATTGGCCCTATTAGCGTAGCTCTACTGTGCTGCATAGCATGTTGATGTCGTGAATTCAATATTATCTCTGTCCCAACGGCGCCAAAGAAGATTTCCCTACTATTTTAATCCTAAAACATCAAGAAGGCAATACAAATATTTTTTACTGTGTGTATATAAATATCAGGTCATACCCACCATTTTGAGCGGATTGGTCTGTATGAGCACGGTCTCGGTGAGGGCGCAGTCGGGCGGGTCGCTGACGGGCACGCCCTTGCGCGCCAGCGTCTGCAGGATGTTCCAGTGGTTGAGGCTGTGGTAGTTGGGGTCCGAGTACATGTTGGCCAACGCGAGGCAGTACAGCTCCGCGTTGGCCAGCCCGCCCACTATCGACGGCTTCAGGTGCTCCTGATCCTGAGGAAAACGAGTTCACATTAGATCAGATGTATTATTATAGTAAGAGGACGAGGTGCCCATGCTGCAATGCAGCTGAAAGGGGCCGCACGACCGAGGAGGTTCTCGCACGCACGATACCGGCGTAAAGTGACAGCTGTGCGGTCGTATTTCGTTCGGTGTGTTCATTTGGTGACCAATAGAGGGGAAAAGAGGAAGGAGGCAATGCGTCAGTATAGCCTCTATGAGGATTTATATTGTTATCAAAATGGCCCCGGCTGCTGTCTCCCCCAATACTATACATAAAAATGTTTAAAAAACCAAGCCAATTGCGAGTCTGGCCATCACCGAGTCACCGAGAGTTCAGTAGCAGAGTCACCACAGAGGATACGAGCTAATGAACTTAAAGTTGAAAAACTGCTATATGCGTATATTTTGTATCAATGGAGCTAGGTAGGCACACATTTAATTTATTCTTTTTTTTTCAATTACTTATACAATTATAATTCTCAGATTTTCGAAGCACACTATCCCTATACCCAAAGGTTTACCCGAGGCGTACCGTTCGACCTCATACAAAATTTTCTCAAACCTAAACTTTTACTTTACTGTCATACAGACACACAAGGTGATCCTAGAAGGTAAGGAACCCTAAAGACCTATTTGAATATAACTAACCTAAAAGTGTTTTGATGAGACGGCAGACTTACATAGAGAGTACATGCAAGAGGTAGTTCACACTGCATGCTTTCATGCAGCCGAAGCGGGCCAGCAAGATCGGGGAGGTACCTCTCGCTTACACGAGACCGGCGTGAAGTGAAAGCTGTGTTGTCGCGTTTCGTGCGGTGTGTAAGTAGCCTGTGGTCTATGGAGGTGGGAGGAGAAAGGATTTGTGTAGTTTCTAATAGAAACTACACAGATCCTTTCTCCTCTTTCTATACGGATGTCTATGGGCGTCGGTAGTCATGAAAATGGCTCCGACAGGTCGTGGCCCCCCTATACCATTAAAAAAAAAAACATGATCGGCTAGCAATTGAGCGCTAAGCGTCGCGACGGCTTTAGCGTTCTCATAGGCAAGCAGATATTATACTTTTGTCTAAAAATGTGTAAAAGACATAAGTACAAGGTATTTAAACGCATATAACTGCTACAATTATATTACCGTCCAGCAAAAGTATTTGTAATAGTGATGATAAAATATTATTAGGTGTGACATAGTGACGTCACAGTCTAGATGCGATGTTACTTTTAAAAGCCGGGTGCGGTCAAACAATGACGTCACTTGGTGACAATTAGTCACCTATACTTGAATCAGCAGACAATTGAACTAAACTACTGTGGTAGTTTAAAATTGTTAAAATCAATGCCCTAACAAAAGTATCCTGGTTTTAGATCTAAAACCCAAATCAGACGTGAAAATACCTTGGCAGATTTTTTTGAAAGTGATTTTAATCATTTTTCATTTGACAACAATTTGATTTGAACTATATTCCTAGTCCACTTTGGAGCAGTACGCCTACGGTAAAATGTTAGCAATTTCTCCCACTAACGACGACTCAGTGCGACAAAAGGGAAATATTTTTCATAAAGTAAGGTCAAAGCTTTATTTTAACATTTAAGGTCATCTACAAGTGGGTTATCGTAAAATAATAGTGATATTATTGAATTTACCTTAAATACGGACACGGTTAACATGGTTATTAAAATAGGCCTACTTTTTTTAGGAACATAACATGCTAAAGCTAAATAAACAACAAAGTCTGAAGTGGAAACGTACTGGAAATTTTACAAACACACGCAATTTATATTGATATAACATTTAAAACAGTGTTGTACATGTTTTGTTGTTGTATTGTGCGGCCGGAAGTCATCCGTAAATCTTAATTATTACTAGCTGCGCCCCGCGGTTTCACCCGCGTAACTTTCGATCCCGTGGGAATATCGGGATGAAAAATAGATGTTGGCCGATTCTCAGACCTACTCAATATGCTCACAAAATTTCATGAGAATCGGTCAAGCCGTTTCGGAGGAGTATGGCAACGAAAACTGTGACACGAGAATTTTATATATTAGATTTACCATAAAGCTCTTAATCATTATTTCACGCTATATTTTTTTTTATGTTATGCATGGATCTATGTCTAAAATGTTATCTTTAACGTATATTATAAACCTTTTAATAGTGAGGAACTGTTTTCGCTGATACAAACACATAAGACAAAGATGTTCGCAATATTAATTTTGGGCATTATATACTTTCAATTACATTAATGAGCTTATTCTTTCCTCAAAGGTCGGCAACGCATCTGTTAGACCTCTGGTGTTACGGATGTCTGTGGGCGTTGGTGATAACTTTACATCAGCTGACCCAACTGTTCGTTTGCCTCCTACGCTACAAAAAAAACCATTTAATTTTGAAAATATATTTTCGTATTTTATTTTAGTTTTTATTACTAATAAACGCCAAACGCAAATATGCAAGTTAAAAGTTCATGTTTCAGCCACTAGCAGGCGCGACAGTCTGGAAACTCATTTCCTATTCCGCTGTCACCGACTAAACTTTCCATGCATATCAGAATCTTTTTGTCCCTTTGCAAGTATTTTCTAAACTAATATAGAATAGTTTGTATGTTTGTTTGTTTGTTTGTTTATTTGTTTGTTTGTTTGTTACTCCTTCACGCAAAAACTGCTGAACCGATTTTCATGAAATTTGGCACACACATAGAGAGTAACTGTTTTTTTTTCCGAAAAAATGCTCCTATGGGATGCCATGGGATGATTTTCTATTTTCCACGGGATCGAAATTTACGCGGGTGAAACCGCGGGGGGGCGCTAGTATTACATATATTCCTAACATTATTGTTTACTTTACTATACATACATAGCAACATACACGGCAATATTAGTATGAATATCTTAGTGTCAAAGTCATGGCATAAATATTCAACAGCCCAGGTATTTAAATATATTCAAATGTGTATACGGTAAACAAATTCCATTCGATAAATATATAACCGGTTTCGTTACAATATGTTAGGCATTAATTTGTCATCTCATTGACATTGGAGGCTGGTGCGCGAGTCTAGTGTACACTGTCGTGTGAATAACTGTCCCACACGACCTCCAGAACTCTCACTTTGGAAACTACTGTAACAGTTAGAACATAACGATTTTATGCAATCGCTCAACACGTTTTACAAATATCTCGATAAATCTGATGTCATGTTATTTAATAACGTTTTAACCCGATTGCAATAGAAAGAGTGACATGTATTTCGAGAGTAGGTATACATATATGTATAATATGGGTATGTAGGTGTTATTAGATTCGTTTTGATAGCGTGAGTGATCACAGAGTAAATTAAAATATAATTTAAGCAGCGTGGTTTTTCGTTTTTATTTAATGTTAGGTTATTAACATAGTGTATGCTACAATTAATCGTAAATTTCGCTATAACAAATTGAAAAGGTATTATTATGTCAACTTTCTTAAATTTTCAAATTTCCTATATTGTTTTTCATTGAAAAGTCCTTCGTGCTCATTATTAGGCATTTACTACGTTGATGATAAAAGATAACGAGGTACGTAAAGAACTGTTTATAAAACACTGCACACATTAGGATGTTATGACTATAATAGAGTACGCGCAGCCACTCTATTGAAATTCCTTTCATTTCTCCGTATATAAAGTACCTATAAATGTTATTAGCCTGGTAAATATCTACACATAAAAGATTTGTATGAGAGTCGTTTATTACTGCTACTTGCGTCCTTGGTAAGGTCATAAGCAACAGTAAGATAAATTTAATTATATTGTTTTAAGAAATGTTTAGTAAAAGAAATTTAATAGTTTTAATTGAAGACATTTTTTTTCATAACATACAAAAAATTTGTTTGACTACTGAATTAATATGGATTCGATGCTATTGTATTCCTGAAGGTCTAACTTAAAAACTGGGGCAAATTTCAAGTTATGTTGCTTAGGAACTGACACCTTTGACATTCCAAGTGTACCTACTAAAACGCGGACAAAAGCTATTATCACAATACATAGTTATGTAAGAGGCTTTGAAAGGAAACATATATACCTATGTAACATTAATATATCGTAAGATGTCGTCAGATAATGACGTAAGTAATAATTACGTGTTCATTGATAATATTATGGTTTCCAAATAAAAACTATACAACTTCCATTTTATACGAAAAAAAACTACTTCTTACTAGCAGCGCTCCGCGGTTCCACCCGTAAGTTTCAACCCCTTGGACATATCGAGAAGAAAAATAGATGTTGGCCGATTCTCAGTTCTACTCAAAAGGCACACAAATGTTCATGAGAATCGGTCTAGCCGTTTCGCAGGAGTATGATTACTAACATTGTGACACGAGAATTTTAAATACTTAGTCTAGTCATAAGTTCTGTTACAAAGTTTTTAATTGCAAATAACATTTGTTACTTTTACAGTGTGTTAGTTTAATACACTAATATAAAACAGTTAAAAATATAAAAAGCTTATTTGAAGTTGTCTCCATTGGCTACAGTCCTTAAAATTTGATAACTGGCCTCAATCTCTACACAAAAATTTGACGTTTATGGAGTTGCATTTGGCTCCATACGTACTTTGTGTAATGCGATCACAGCGATTCTGTTCTCTTTATCACCCCACTCCATTTTAATATTGTAAAATATTGTACTATGTATTGGCGCCAAAATAAGAAAACACAATGAACAATCGTATAAAAATGACAGATTCCAAATTCAAATGTAATATTTTTTTATTTTTAATTGTAACAGTATTTATGACCAGACTACCTACCGTAAAACCTCCGGTAAAGACCAGATATCCAATCTCATCATCAAAGGAGCATGTACTGTCGCAGGTTGCTCTCTTCTATCTGTTTTCAATCGATGCATTTATGAGGGCAGTTTCTCAAAAATTTGACAGAAAGGCAATTTAAAATTAATGCTTAAACCCAAAAAACCACCAGACGATCCAAAATCATAGCGTCCACTAACACTACTGCCGAATCTAGGTAAATTACTTGAAAGGCCCACTGTAAATCGTTTAATCCCAAATGGAATTACATTTCATAATCAACAATACGGCTTTACCATAGGACGATCTACATTAGATGCCGCCATCTTAGTCAGCAAATCAGTCGACTTATCGGACGCTAAGTATGTGGTGGGAATATCCCTCGACATTTCGGGTGCATTCGATAACGCCTGGTGGCTAATTCTTCTTAAATTAGAATACAGGGGATGCTACTCGAATATTTACTCGTTGATATATTCTTACTTCACAAACGGCACAGCACAACTGCGGCTCGGTCACTTTTACATGAAAAGTCTGACTCGACGCTGCCCACAAGGTTCGATACTATCATCTCCTTGTCTATGGAATATTGGGTTCGATTACTTGTTTTCACTATCACAACCGGCATTATGTACATTAATAGGATACGCAGATGACACGCTCCTGATAGTTCAAAGTAATTCGCGATCTGAAATTTATATTAAGTCCAATAACTGTCTCAGTTTAATTTCCACCAGGGGAAAGAGAAACCAATTAGAATTTCCTCGGCCACGATAATAATAGTATAACCTATTAATCGCAATAGTCCGGTTTGCCTTCTCCCATTAGTCTGGGAAAGAAGGGGGGGGGTCTGTCCCCCTATCGACCATAAGTACAGAGGTTCGACGCTCCAGGTGAGTTCACCTCTCATATCGATGAAGCTGCACTGACCTTCAGTCCTTAGCGTAATATCTATCTAAAAAAAAAAAAAAAAAAATTAGAATTCTCACCGCACAAAACTTTTCAAATATTAAAAGGTTCCTTCCAATACCACGCATTTGATTAAATAACATATCAATTAAACGTAAAGAAACCCTCACCTACTTAGGATTGATCTTAGAGAACAATTTCACCTACTTAGAACACATTATTCAAACCGGAGAAAGGGCAAAACGTAATTTCTATGCATTGGCTAATATCTCGGGCTGCCATTTTTTATTGGCTTGTTTAAATCATTGCAATCTTGTATTGTCTCCCGCTTTGACAGGGGAGGGGGATTATCTTCCTACTCCTTTTATTTATTCTGATTAATTTCGTAGCGAGTCCCAAGACAGTTTTAGCTTTGCCCTCAGGCTCCCTGCGATCATAACAAAGGGTCGTTGTGGTTGCCGCTGTTGATCCTGGCGACACAGGAGTAGCAGCGGTGGGGAAAGAGTGGTGGGCCAATCCCGTAAGAAAAAGATATATCTAGAGTACAATATGTAAAATGTATGTTAGTGAGTTGTAATTATTAAGTAGACAAAACATCTTCAAATTTCAAGATAACTGCAAAATTACACAAAACTAAAAAACTAATAAAATGTATGTTTTTCTAGCATACGAAACAAAAGTATAAAAAGACGGCCCCTGAACTTGATTACATTTACCTATATCTAATTAGTACATCAGTGATTAAAGTTGAAGGTCTAGTTTACTAGAGCTTCAACATTAATCCAAACAGATTATCATATCTTATCACTATTATAGAAATAAGAACTTAACAGAAAGTACAAGTTGATCTGCATACCTACGTGTTAGCAACATGTCCATTGCACTGGCCACGGCTCGTTGACAAATTTAATTGTACCATTAGTTTCACAATTTAATTAAAATTTGCTACCATACTTGATTTATGTATCGTAATTTTATTAAGCTATTTATATGGTTTCCAGCTTAGATCATGATAGCAATTTATATTCTTACTACTCGTGTAATTGTATCAACACACCAATGTTAATACAAATCTGTACAAATAAATAAAATTGGAGTGTATGTTTGTAATAGTAAAATAACCACGTTTTACTGTTACTTACTTGATGTATAAAAGGTACATATACCAAAATAAGATTTTTTTACAATTTTTGTCTGTTAAAAGGCAAGTTAATTTATTTTCTGATAAAAATGATATAGTAATGACGGTACGGAACCCTACGTGTGCGAGTCCGACTCGCACTTGCCCGGTTTTTTAATGTAATTTTGATTGTCAAATAGTATCAATATTTCTATTTCTATAGGCAGATTAGTTCAGTTGACAGTTGATAATAACAATTTACTTTTCTTTACTTGTTTATCTTCATTTTCTGCTCACCTAGACTGGAGCTGTTAAAAATGAGACCATAATCGAATTTTTATTGTAGCCCATCGCCCCATGATCACTTGGTGAAAAATCGGCTTAAGCTTTTTCTTTAAAGGCTTAGGTTTCATAAAAGACTAGCTGCACCTCGCGGTTTCACCAGTTTTGATCCTGTGGAAATATCGAGATAATATGTAGACTGTAGGTACCTATGTTGACCGGACCTGTTAGTAATATTCATAAAAAATGTGAAGTATATACATGCGCTACTTTTTGAGTTTAGCTCGGACATACCTACAGAAAACATAATATAAACAGACAAACGGACAAAAACTCTAATAACTACATTTTTGGCCTCTTAAGTATTCGTTTTAAAAAAATATTCAATTCAAAGTTTAGATTTTCTTACGATTTTGTTATATGTATATATATATAGATTGTGAGTCGAAATCTCAACGACATGACATACATCCTATATTTTAAGAGATAACTTATCCTCGCAGACAGCTTGTAGCGAAAATGCTGGGATCTAAGAAGCGATGAAGATTAGTTGACGACTTATACGACAGCTGCAGACAATAAATCAAGCAGAGAAACCGAGATATTGTGATAAAAATCATAACTTAGACGAACGTAAATACGTGAAACTAAAAATAAGTAAATTTGTGATTATTTTCGGATCCCTATAGACATCGAAGGGGCGTCGAACTGACGAGGAAATACTTAATGACGAACCGCCGACGACAGTAATCCTGTTATGAAGATACTTGAGTCTGATGACCAGTTATGAGAGAAGAGATAATGAAATACCAATCATTAATAACATATTACTTGTAAGGAACAGTTATAATAATCTATAAATTATATATTTTTAATATGATTTGGAATAACATAAAAATATTGTTTAGCCCGAAAAAAGTATGGTTGTCTTGGGATACATATTTAACTAAACTGAGAGGCATAGCTAGTAGACGTATAAAATTTGTTAGGTTGCCCAAATGACTGCTCCTATACCTACAGTATATGTAAAAAAACCTGATTCTCACCTAATCCTAGCAAACAAAGCCAGCACGCATCTGGTAATCAATAAGCGAGTTTCGTTCATTAAAGCGCTCTCACAGAAATAACAAAAGCATTAGACGAAGAAAGTGTCTGCCGTAAATGGGCAAAGCAAAGGTTAGATATAATAGCTCAGTCCATTCATTAAACACCGCGGCAAGTGGTATGAAGATAGCATTTACGTAATATTTGAAACAACAAGTCGAAGGCGAAATATTGATTTATCATGAACCTAACAAATAGAATACGTTAATGTTACGAAAGGGCAAAGGTCTCCGAAATATAACGAGGGAACATTATCTCGCCACGTCAATTTCTCAATGTGCAGCTTAATGTAAATCTGCTGAAACTGACGGGATTGGTTTTGCCTGGATTTAGATATTTATTGCTTATTTCCTATTTGCAAGCAGGTTCTGACCACGGCCCGCCGCCCGTGGCGTTCCATGTTGGATCTATAATATGTTGACGACGATGGTGCTAAAAATGCATATTGCGATTGGATCCTTAATACCATGAGTGGTTATTATTAAAGAACGACGTCACATAAAAGCCAAAAAAACTGTTAAAATAATGGTTAGAAAAAAAAAACGGCTAATAGGTATCTAGAAAGTGTTGATCCTGATTTTGGTGCATGTCGCGGTCGTGCTCTGTAGTGGTTTACTATCTTTCAGTAATGGGGTACAGCACATCATTAAGTGATCCCGAATAAGACTCTTTACTGGAGCTAGTGATAGCCATGCTGTTGTGTTTCCTGAGATTCGTGAACATCTGGTGACTCAGTCGAAGGAGTGGTGTGAAGGAAGACAACGCATGCATACGCGGATGTCATTAGGCGTCGGTATTCACTAAATGGCTGCAATTGCTCGTTTGTCTTACTATGCTATAAAAAAGGAAAATGCATGAGATGAAAATAATGAGCTTCATAAAAGTGCATTGCCAAGGGCAGTATAAGGAAGGGCAGCGGATGGAGTTCTCCCTTCCATAGTGCCGAGTATGAATCTCGAAGGGCTTTTAGAGGGTGAAACTACCACAAAACCCAGCTACCAAACCCCACGCGCTGAGTAACTTAAAATAAAATTAAGACGACCTCTAAGATAGATATTTCACAAATTCGAGAACAGGCCATGTGTTCTTTATGCTCCCAAAATCTACTTATCCTCTGCATAACTTTTATCTTTCCTTCCATAATATTCTCGTGAAATAAGCGAGACATGGTGTTGTGCATTATTAAACCCTACTTTAAATATACTAGCGACAGGAAAAAGAACAAAAGACTGTCGTTTTCCGAAGACGGAAATGGCGCTGACTATTTTTACGGCACGTTGATTCTATATTTGCTCTTGTAAATTGCGTACCTGCATTCCAATTTCGACCCTAATCACATAGAATTTTGCACAGGAAATGAAATGAAATTTAATCATAGCCGTACTAAAGTAATTGTAGATTGTTAAATGCAATTAGGCAAGTATGCAAATCATTAGGGTTCATTTTCATAATGAACCGTTTGGGAAATGATCGGCGATGCAGCGACCCAGATAAAGGTGTTACGAACTAAAATCAAAGCAAGGATGATAATTCTAAATTTTTAAAATTATGCGAACATCCTAAAGCAGTAAATCTGTAAGATTTATGAGTTTGATTTGTCACACTAATCTCACGACCAACTAATATTAAGATTAAATATAAGCATAATATGTTTTTACCTACTCATAAGCAATATTTTCTGATACGTTGGATTCGCCTACATGGTACAGATGAGGTAGACGAAGGTAAGGAATTAGGTTTTATACTGATGTCATTACAGAGTATTTGGCCGAGCATCAATAAGACCCTGTTCAGATGACAAGCGTTCAACGCGCGTTTGGGTAACGTTTTAAAATTTAAAACGCGCATTATAGTCCGTGAGCCAGTGACAGATTTTCACGACCAAGTTCCTCTCAGTCGATAACTCGTAAAATGCTTCAGAAAGTTGCATTATGAAGCGTTGTAAACGTCAGCTGCGGCTCCGAGGGTGGGTTGAGCAGGGGTAGCCGCCCACGAACGTAATAAAAAAAAATATTTTCAATCATTTATTCCCGATCAAAAAAATGATCAAATTAAAGTTAAACTAATACTGTGAAGAAATAAAATTGTCAGCTAATTATAATGTGGTGGATTATACGTCAGCTGTTCACATAAATATGAAAAAAATATATACGTGTTCAGTGATTTCCTCCCAAAAGAAAATTTATCAGATGATAGTTTGTGTATTGTTTTTAATAAATAAATAAGTCAGCTGGCTATATGGAGGTGGAATGTTTGTCAGCTGATGCCCTAAAGGTGTAACGTAGGAGCTAGTCGGAAACATTTATAGCTTAAGTAAATGTATCAGCTGACGAGTTTTCCCCCAACTTACTGCCAGCTGATTTGTTTTATTACTTACAGGATCATGTTAATAATCAGCACAAAATTTTTTTTTCGAGAGGAAATGACGTACTGAAAGTTATTCAACATTACATTTAAGTACCTGGTTGACCGAGCTTCGCTCGGATAAAAAATAAGATACGAAGAATTCCGCCATCTATTGAGGAGTAAAAAAACCATAATTATATATAATATAATATAGATGGCGCTGATATTATATATTAGTTTCTTAAAACGCGGTTTTTAAAATGTCTATATCTTGAGAACCGAGCTTTTCTCGAACCTGGGACCTTGATAAATCGATTCCTTGAGCCGAAAAACCCCTAATCTGTAACTTTCATGAAAATCGTTGGAGCCGTTTCCGAGATCCTGATTACACATATATAAATATACAAGAATTGCTCGTTTAAAGATATGTGCAAACTGAAAAATATAATTTTATGGCAATTTTTCGATTTAATCAATTCGCTCCGCGCGGACAGCTCCGTGGCACGGACGCGCCATGCGGACGGCTGCGGAGCTGTCCGCGCAGACGGTCGTCCGTACGGACCCGTCTGCATTACATACTCTATTTTATTTTATTTTGTTTTATTTGGGAAACAAACAATTATTAAAACACTTATTACATAATAGATACAAAATGTGCAAAAATCAGCTAAGTTTAAACACTCCGTAGCTGTAATACAGATCGGCATGCGCGGACCGTCCGTACGGACGGTCCGCGTGACACTAAAACCAGCCTATAATGTTGAATAACTTTAAGTACGTCATTTCCTCTCGAAAAAAAAATTTTGTGCTGATTATTAACATGATCCTGTAAGTAATAAAACAAATCAGCTGGCAGTAAGTTGGGGGAAAACTCGTCAGCTGATACATTTACTTAAGCTATAAATGTTTCCGACTAGCTCCTACGTTACACCTTTAGGGCATCAGCTGACAAACATTCCACCTACATATAGCCAGCTGACTTATTTATTTATTAAAAACAATACACAAACTATCATCTGATAAATTTTCTTTTGGGAGGAAATCACTGAACACGTATATATTTTTTCCATATTTATGTGACCAGCTGACGTATAATCCACCACATTATAATTAGCTGACAATTTTATTTCTTCACAGTATTAGTTTAACTTTAATTTGATCAATTTTTTGATCGGGAATAAATGATTGAAAATATTTTTTTTTATTACGTTCGTGGGCGGCTACCCCTGCTCAACCCACCCTCGGAGCAGCAGCTGACGTTTACAACGCTTCATAATGCAACTTTCTGAAGCATTTTACGAGTTATCGACTGAGAGGAAATAATTGACGAAAAATAGCGCCTGGCTTACGGACTATTAGCATGTGAACGGCCTGAACAAAAAGTACGTAGTTGTAAACGCGCGTTACCCAAACGCGCGTTGAACTCTTGTCATCTGAACGGGGTCTAAGGGTCACATGATGAATAAGAACTTATTCAGACCGTTGATGATATATTCTACTAACAATTATACTTAATACAAATTTACACACGGTTTAAGATTTGTAGATATCTAGATAAATGAACATCATTTTAATAATGCCAGCAAAGCCTGTCGGAGCATTAGTGTAAAGTTCCGTAGTTATCCGCACGGTGCATATATTGAAGAGGTCTACGCTTGTCTTAATGTATGCCTACTAATGATATATAAACCGATAATAATAGAAAAATACCATAACCCCTTGGAAAATATCAAGGCATTCCCGGAATATATTGTGTGCAATAAACCTAATGACAGGATAGTCATAAAACCCTGAAGTAATTTAAAAGACACACAGTTGCAACATAACACATTTACAATACTGTTCATATTACAAAGCACATTTTTAACTAGATTAATACTTGTTAAAAAAAAAATATTTAACCTTTCTCGTAAGTTTTGGAGCCTAAATATCTGTGATATTTTTATAATTGTAATTGCAAGTACTAGCAAAACGCCAAAGAACGGGTATCTTATGGTACCATTGAATCTAATAAATAAGTAAGCACTTGCAGTGCCTATAGACACTTAATAATTTACAGCAGTTCATTGCATACAAATTGTTAATTTAAGCTTTCTCTTCAGTTGCCTTTTAACATTACAATGGAGAAAACATGTTGTTGTATTCACTTTTGTAATCGATAATTTATAATGCCTACATATTTATTTAGGTAGACTGGTAGACAAAGTGAAATTACATTTTTATAGGGGTACGTAATCTATATATATATAAAACTCAAACGTGACATAGCCATCTATCAACGCACAGCCCAAACCACTGGACAGATCGAGCTGAAATTTGGCATCCAGGTAGAGGTTACGACGTAGGCATCCGCTAAGAAAGGATTTTTAGAAATCAATCCCTAAGGGGGTGAAATAGGGTGTAGAAGTTTATATGGATTTCTTAGAAATTAAACGCGGATGAAACCGCGGGGCACAGCTAGTAGTTCTAATAAAATCACTGCCAGTACTGCTCTGTACTCTTACAGTTGGCAAATTGGTACTGGGCAGGTATGAATTTGACAAAGTTGACAACGGTAAAAAAAATGCCTACTGTGAAAGTACGGTGTACGGACAGTGATTTTTGAACGTATCGTAGATTGCAGACTGTATTAGAAACCCATTGAAGCATACCATGAGTGAGTGTGAGTGTCATTAATACTTTGTACTCTCAAATTATTATTTTTTCCGTATCACACACACACACACAAGTAACAATTTTCACTGTTACATTGTTTCTGGGTACTCCCTAAAACAATTGAAATATATGACGTAGAGCTCTGATTTCTGAATGTAAAAGGAACATTAACACAACGTTTCTTTTGACAAACATACGAACGCAAAAGTTTATTGCTCAGCTTTTTTGTTCAGACGGAAAATAAGGTTAATAGATATAGGTATGCGAAAATACTAGGCATCTATTTAATGCGGTTAATGAGGAGACCAACCCCGACAAACTCTCTCGCTCAGGTACTTATAATAATGAAAACAGAAAATAGCACAGTAAAACACCACTCGTGACGTGTATCAAAGGCTTTTGTGACAACGTGGTCGCGACAGTAATTACTCACAATTAAATTAGCCAACATGAACATCGGGCGCTCCCAAAAGCACACCATACAGACTGAACATGGGCTCGCGTGCTAAATGCCAACTCCACGTAACTGATCGATACCGCTATAGTACAGCACGAGAATCGCGAATAACCGGCTCATGTTTCAAGGACGATGCCATCCGCCAGATGCTACTAAAGGTATAAATAAAACTCATTATGTATGGGCCACGGGCCCTCACTACTACACGGACAATTCAAAGAAACGACGAACGCGCTGGTCATACGCGAACGTTCCGCCCCGGCACTTCAGTGCCAGCCAGTTTTAAACTGGTGTGATAATTTCTATAACCTTATAATTGCATTAAACAAGTTTAAAATAGACTTGCAACATACATTAGAGTGTATACTCTAGTCTATACGTTTGTGTAGCTACGGCATAGTATGGCAGACTTAGACCTTCATTTCTTAAGCCACAACAGTACCTACAAGAGTACCTTACACTTCCTAGTGGAAGCCAAACTAGGACAGGCGGAAACCGGTGCAATGTAAAAACGAAATATGAACGCATTCAAGTGCCCATAACCTTTACCAGAATCCGAGAGTGACAACAATTTCCTAAATGAAATCAAGCCAAAACATATTGTACGGTTGAAATGTGTGGAATGAGCAACAAGATCTCTATCAAAACAGTCCGGGGCAACCGCAATGCTTGCGGTGAGACGAGAAATTGCAATTCTAATGTCCGTCTTTTCGCTTATTAAAATAAAAACATTTCCATCGTTACGTCATACGAGTCTGAACTCTCAAGCATAAAACACGTCTGTACATAGCGGTACATCTTTATTTTCACTTTCTTTCTAATTTGCTTTAAAATGTGTGTATAATTACCTAATTATTTACTGTTACATTTATTTTACTTTTGCTGAATGGGCATTAAAAAATTTGCAAAACATTTCCTCACCTTCTTCACCACAACTGTTCTTTCTTACGTTGTTTACATATTATACAAACAGACTACCGGTACAGATAAACCTGTACAGGTCGGTACCGAGCGATGCAAGGTTCGCTTGCTTCCCCTCGACGGATCTCGACCTTGCCGTGGTTGTAATCGTGGCTTGAACCACCACAGTGAAGCCAAGAGGGATCCCAGTAGGGGAGACACCGAGGGGTCATCCCGAAGGCCCGCTCTGGATGCGTCAATGGAAGAGGTGTCTCGGTGTGTCGATGCCGTGCACCCTATCTTCCACGATTAGGTTATATATAGGTTTTACCTGTTTCTTTATAAATGAGCGCATAAGATAACATTACAATACCGATAGGTACCGACCCGTCCAGGTTTATCTGTGTCGGTAACTTGTTACTATTGCTTGCATTATACTTGCATTATCCAAAATATTTTTTATAATTTTACAACATCAGGACCAAAACATTAGACAGAAAAGATATTTCATATGAGAATATTGACACGACTCTGACAACGTATGTTTATTAAACGTACGTAAAGTAAACCCTTACTATATCTATAAATAGAATCAATAAACATTACATATAATGATACTAACGGTTTTAGATGCCTTTGATGTGTACTCGTGTTTGCTTCACGCAATCTCCCAATAATTGATAAGTCAATTAAAAATAAACATCGCATTGAATTACTATTAATGTTTCATAATATCGTTCAATTTATGGGCATCTTGACCAACATTATATTATGTATACTATAAAGGTGGTTTATTTGATTAGCGTTATTAATGTAGATATTGCTCGTCAACAACCACAAGACATAACCACCACGCAGGTAGCCGACACTCATGTATACGCTGACATGAATTATGTACATTAATAGGAATGCACAATGTTATTTCCACACATTGAGACTTGAGTAATCCGAGCAATTTGAAGACTACCGAAGCCTACAGACATCCGCATAATTGTTATGAAGGAGTTTTACCCTATTTCCCCAATCCCTCCCTCTTCCCCATCGCTGTTTCCCACATGGCGTACAATACATATGTGAGCGGCAGGAAACACGCCGGACATGTAGCAATCTGTTACAATATAGAATGCCACTACCTCATACGATCACTGTCAGTCACACTTTATTTAGATCATTAGTACGTATATTCAGTGGCGGCCTTAGGGGGTGGCGAACGGGGCAATCGCCCGGGGCCTCGCGCTTGCAGGGGCCTCGCGCAACAACCCAAGCAAATTTTAAAAAACGTACCTACCTATATTTAAATAAAGTTAGTTTTACTTTATTAAACTAATTCATTAATTCAAAACATAATTGAATAAAACATTATGTAGCACTCGAATATCGCGCATCGAAATACTTGATCGGTTTTTTAATCGCGTAATACTCTGGTTTCTTTTTGTTCAACTCTTGTCATTTTGGAATTATTTTACTTGCAATATGAGTTAAAAAGTAGTTACTGTACCGAACAAATCTTTTATTTTTATTGAATATTACTTTCTTTATACTATTTAAAATATTGAGTGAGCTTGAAAAGTGTAAATTATAGTATTTGAACTATTGAGTAATTTGAAAATGTGGAAAAAACTAGGGCATAATATTTGGTTCCATGTATAATGGACGCTACACACGTTCAGTTTTGTCTGTGCGATTTATCTGTACAGATAAGCTATGTAAATTAATTGTATTTCCATACAGCCTACACACGTTCAAATAAAACTGCGCGATGCGCGATCTTTCAATTTTTATCATCATGGTCTCTAGAAACGATCATGATCGCTTTAGTTACAGTAGCCTACTGTAACTAAAGCGATCATTATTTATTTACGAATTAGTCGTAACGTGTGTTATAAGAAAATAGACGAAAACGATAAAAAACGTGACTTGTGGTGGCTTGCACCGTGACTTGTGGCACCTTGGCTTCTGCAAAAATTGTATTCACTTCCTTTCCTCCTTCTGCACAGTCTTCAACTATACGCTTTCAGTTTTAAAGGTACAGATTTATCTATTGGTATTTTCATTAGATAATAGATAAATTGTACAGTTCAACTGTTTGTTCCATAGAAGTTAAGATTTATCTGCACAGTTCGACTGTACTGAAAAATCGCACAGCTAAAACTGAACGTGTATAGCGGCTATAATATAAAATGATTAAAGGAAATTAGTGATACTGAAATTTTGTAGCAATGCAGCGACTATCTATGATAGTAGGACAATCATGTGATATTGATGGACATGAATGTACGAAAAACTGAATATGTTCATCCATGTGTATGAAGGAAACGACGACATTATCTCGGTGCTAAAATACCTAATAGAAAGTAAATTCACTGAAATTTACCCCACTATCGAAATAGTTCAGAGAATTATTGCCACCACACTGTTACAGTTGTGTCTGCTCAAAGGAGTTTTTCGAGACTCAAAATTATTAAAACGTATTTAAAGAATTCAATGACTCAAGATCGGCTTTCAGCCCTAGCTATTCTATCAATAGAAAATGACATAGCTCATTCCTTATATTATTGTGAATTAATTAAAGGTTTTAGTCTTAAAAGCCGAAAACATCAATTTTAAAATTTATCATCTCTCTATTAATTGTTCAATATAAATCATTAACAAATGTAAAATATTTGTAAAGTAAAAATTTATTTATTTGTTTAACATTCACATCATCATCACAAACACTCATTAAACATGATAAATACCCTAAACCAGAACTACTTTCGCATCGCAGACTTTTCACGAAAGATATATACACTATACAGGGTTGATACAAGCGAGAGGCATTAAATTACCACATATACTTGAAGTACTTAGAGTTAATCTGAAACTATTAAAAATAAGTTTAAGACGAGTATACGAAAATACTTTTTTCAAACAAGTTAAACAACGAAAAAACATAAACATACTTTGTACCGGCTCGTACAGCGAACGGCAACTTCGTACGGGGTGAATTACCCCGGCCAGTCATAGTCGGCGATCAGCTGCGATACAGCGTGTACGAAGTGAGAAAAAACTTTAAAAAATTCCTGTGACTAATTTATTGCTCCGACTGATCTGATTTTTGTTGCGTAGCCTGGAAATAATGCACTAAATATGTGGTTTCATTTAATGCCTCTCGCTTGTATCAACCTTGTATAAAATAGGGCCTCGCAAAGATCTGCCGCCCGGAGCCTCGCAATGGGTAAGGTCGCCGCTGCGTATATTATATACAATGAATAGTTTACCTCATGATCCCTATAGAACGGCTCCTGAAGATTATCCGGTACCCGGTTGTTAAACGCCTTCGATAGCAGCCATTTGATCGACGCTCGCTGCTTCGACTGCAACAAAATTATAATATTACATATTGTGGTTCTCTTATATTACAGATCTGATACATCCGGGGCACCTCACTATAGGAGGCCGATGGTATCCGCGGGGTTAGTGGATATTCGGCATAGCAGCGATTCCCAGACGCATCCATTTCACGCAAGGCTGGTGGCAGAGCGTAAAGCGTGTAACAAAAAAAAGATTATTCTATATTAAAAAAATCCTTCCTTTTTCTCGGGACATTTTGTTCGTATGGTTTCCAAACTGACGTATTTGTGCCCAAATGTATCATCATCATCCATGTAGTAGTTCTTGCGTAAAAGAATAACATACAAACATTCGCATTCGTGTTACTGGTATGGTTATGACAAGGACTAAATATGATCGAACGGGTTATTTCATGCGTGCAAATAATTTCACTAATCACATGGCTCGTGTATTTAACGAATTGGATATATATTATCAGGTTTCTTGTCGCTACTCGCTTTAAAGTTGAATGTACGTAACCATAGGACAAAATGGTCAAAACTACATCACAGGAATACAAACATATTCAGAACTGAACTATGGACACATCCGGGCATTGTAACATGTGAAGGAGTCGTTTCCTTTTGTATCATCATCATCAACTCAAGCAAGGCAAAGGAGCAATCGGAGCCATTCGGTGACTATCGAAGCTTATTAACACCTTCCTATCCAGATTCATAATTACTCTCCTTTACCTCGTATCCCCATTACATTACTATGCTATATTACTATCTAGCTTTGGTTAATTCTTATAAAATCAATCGAGTCTTGTAAGTAAAAAAATCAATAGGTTTTAATATTCTTACTTCTATCGTTTGATGTATATCTTTTCCTGTTATATAGGGCTCTATTATAGTCAGGCCTGAGATCCAGTCAGGTCTCAGATTTCAAAACAAATTTGTACGAAAGCCATTATAATTCTGATCAACACGGACGTGGAGATGGCGTCCTATAAGAAATATAATTACCATAGACAGACAAATGGCCAGTTCCTTGTGTTAAAGTTGGTAAAGAACATGTTTATTTCAACAAAACGGATATAATAAATTAAATCAATAGAATAAATAAATAAATTTATTACGGCGACGGTAAATCTGAAAGTTGGTAGGAAATTGATATCAGTGAATCATAGACAATAAGCATTTAAGTTGAAGTTGTGATAACGATAGATAATAAAGGCTAGAGACATTTTTTGTCGTAATCACTTTCTGTGAGTGTTGGAAGCTTCGGGGAAACCTTTCAAGACCAGATTTCGAGTCATGTTTAATAAGTTAAGTCCGTAGTACGAGTATTCTCCATCGGCATATGTGATGTGTACGACAACATATATTAGAATAGAAAATCTTTATTCTGCGCTAAGTTACTTTAGTTATTAATGTGATAGGGCCTCCTCTCTTCAATCGCGTAAAATCTGTTCCAAAAATTCATTTTATTTCCGATAATAAGCATTACTATGTTTTTCCAAATTATAACCCATATTCAAATATGTTTTTTAGAATTTGTAGAATAGTATAACAAACATACAATCAAAATCAAAAACTTGCAGATAAATATTATTAGAAGTATCAAAGAGGGGATAGATAAAGTAGGAAGGATAAGACAGAGTAAGCTAACTGCAATTGGACTCCATAGGTTTTTTAATCTATTAACTTATTCTTCGGCAAAGGAGACATCGTAATAAACCTGCTTGTTTACAAAACACATAAGGAGATAATCCTTGAAGCAGCTCTGCGTAAGTCTAACGCGTAAGGAATTTGAAAAAATACCTTGAAACCTCTTCCTGAATATTTAATGAGGTCGATTTGACCCTAAGTATCCTTTTAAGTTGATGGAAGCAAACTAAAAAAGCGTATAATGGATAACAATGGTACAATTATATACCTACATGCGTAAATAAAGACAAGTAGATATATAGTATTCACCGACATATTCTCTTGATAATTAAATATTTAATTATTTTTTTTACAATGCTGAATAGCTGTGAATTACTAATACGTGTTTTAAGGAAACTAAAAACGTGATTTATTAAAAAAAAAAGAAATCCGCACACCGTCTCTCTTAAGACAAAATGTCATGAAATATTCGAAAGTACCTATCTCTCCAGAGCTTATTTTTTCATTATATCTTTTAGATTACCTCGAAAAGGATATCCTAAATCGAAAAGGAAATTAAGTTCCAAGATTTATATCTTAGAACTTAATTCTTTAGTTAGGTTATAAGATCTACTATTTACTATCTAGCGGAATGTATCATTTCGTTTATAATAATTAATACGGATTTGCAGTCCTCAAACTATGAAGAATCTTTCTTCTTTATAAACCGTACTGTCTAAAGACATGCAGTATATAAAGATATATTACGATCTACGACAAACATATTTCCTAAATAAATCAAACGTTACGAACATGGGAAATGATCATAAAGCAAAATCGTGAGCGTGCCGGCGCATATCGAGCGAGTTAAAAATAGGCGGCGAAGACACACCCGAATAGGAAACCACTTGGTTGTTCTTCATCAAAGAGCATCATAAACAACTTACACTATCAGTTATGTACATTACCGGATGAGGTGAAATCAACACCACGGATTCAAAATATTAACTTCCAGCGTCAGATCGGAATTTTAGTAAACTGCTCTTTTTTATTAGCCTTTGCGTATAGATTTAAATCTATGCCTTTGCACGAGATATTATGAGAAGATTTCGTTTTATTTAGCGAAGAACCTAAGTAGTAGAAGTAAAACTAATTATAATAATTATGAATATAAGGTAAAGGTTACACAAAATGATTTATTGACAGTAGTACACCACTATTAAGCTTTTTTAATAATTACTTTATTAATATTACTAACTACTAAGATTTACTACAGCAATTATTAATATACTGTCTGTATGAAAGTCTATAACATATAAGAAGTAGAGCGGTTAGACCACTCTCTTCAGTTAATTTGTACTATTTAATTGCTGGCGAAATATCACTTTCTTCGCTTGTTTGACGTGTAGTCATTATTATTTTTTTCTACTAAGGGTTATTTAATATTTTGGACTACTCTAAAATGTAAGTGCAAAACTTTATAAATATATGAGTCGAAACACTCTTGAGGACAAAATTTGGGGGTTTAGTGATAAGCAAAAGTGCAGTGCAATGTGCATATTATACAAAACTGAAATACATAACACCAATAGATCTCTGTGAAAATATATAATATTATTGGACGATTATTATAATAAAAAGAAGTATGTATATAAATTTATACCGCAAGGAGTATATAATTTTTACATAATTAGCTCTATACTGTCGGCAATTGCTGCATTATTTATGAATATATTTTTCGGTCACACTTGTCTTTAATTAGGGTGCAATATAGATTCTTAACATCTAATGTCACCTAAATAGTATTTCCAATCCATAATTATGGCACTTTTTATCACCTATAATTTGTCGATATCGTTGATTACTGTTCGGTATTAGAATGTAATGAAATACCTTTTAAAAAAGACGTGAGACGCGCACTCAGATTACATTCCAAGCGTTGGGGGTCTGTAGCCGGATACCTGAGGCTAGATAAAGAGCAAGAACAATGAGACACTTTCAACAGCGACCGCAGGTCTGCACTTGTTTTGTTATGCGATCTCGCAATCAGCTCCAGGAACTGCCGCTGAATAGACGATATTGAATCACAATTGTAATATCAAATGTCGTTGACTGCTGCAAATACACACAGCGGCACGGAATTTGGCCCAAGAGTAGTTTACGGTTTGTAACCAAAATTTACCCGAAATGTAATTTTTGTAAAATAGTGAATTTTGTGTGATTAGTGTGATTTTAATTTCCATATTTCATATAATAAATTTGACAAGTAAAGTACTTTTGTTTATTTTAAAAAAATTAATAAAATTATCATTTTCTTTAGTGTCAACTATCTTTAATGTAAAAATAAATAAGTAAAACAATTTTACAAATCAATGTTTTATACGTTACTAGCTGAGCCCCGCGGTTTCATCCTCGTAAATTTCGATATCATGGAAAATCGTCCCATAGCATCCCATTGGAACATTTTTTCGGGATAAAAACTAACCTATGTTTTAATCTAAGTTACCCTCTGTGTGTGCCAAATTTCATGTAAATCGGTTCAGCAGTTTTTGCGTGAAGGAGTAACAAACAAAGAAACAAACAAACATACAAACTCTCGCGTTTATAATATTAATAAGATAAGATATGTATATTCCGTGCCACTCAGTGTATTTGCAGCCGTCAACGACATTTGAAAATAGCAACAAACAGTGCTAATTTTTGTCTTAGGGCAATTTTGTGGAGATTAATTCAAGTATTTTCTTATATAAGTTGTCGTGGCGTGGTTGAATGAAAGAGGCCCATGTCTAGGTAGATCGATAAAGGATTATGACGAAAGTACTTGTAAAACTGTTTCAATAATAGTTTCTATGGCCTACGTACTAGGCACGATTTGATTGTGACTTGTGAAAAATCTCATACGATTTGAATTCAGTCTTCTTGCAATAAATCGCTTTATATTACCTTTCGAGAATGTGATTTCATAACTCGCATAAAACAGGTTAATATACATGATTACATATAAATCGTCTATCAACGAGCCAACGGGAAGTGCCCTATAGGTTTTGATTTCCGTATGAACGTCAAGATATGTGCATAAACAGTTGTATCTTTTGATTGCATTGACTTGAGCAGCGGTCGGCAACCAGCGAATGTCTTATAAATAAGTGATTGGGCAGGAGAGGCCAAACTAAAATAAAAGATAACTTGGGCTTCTAGGGCGAATATCACAAGTGCGGCCCACGTTTAGTTTATTTTGCCTTGTAGCCCTTGCCTGCCTGAAGGTTGCCGATCGCCGACTTAGAAGAATGATTTTCTTAAATATGTACCTATTTAACATGAATTTCAGCTTGATCCTGCCACGCGTTCCTAAAAGAAAGCTACAGTCACACACAAATTGATTCGACAATGAGATTCCGTTTTGCCTTTTGATGTACGAAATACGAATCCCTAAGTCTATATAAATTGTGCATCGCTATAATTTTGTAAAACATAAGAAAAGTGTGACTTCTATCTGTGGATCCTGCACCTATACTGTTATTACCTTTATTATGGCGAGTAATTTTGTGTTACTTCATATAGATACAAGTGATATTTGACGATTTAAAATCGCTCGCAAATAACAAGAGGAGTATTGAAATGAATATCGGCAAATCGTTTCACGAAGTAGGAGCTCGCGACGCGTGGAAACTGGAAAGGTGCGTCGGCACCTGCGGCCCACGCGGTGCTGAGGTCGTGGCCCACGCCGCCGGCCGCCTACAGCCCCGGCCCCGTCTAGATAGAACAGCTAGCTTCGAATCCGATGGCTGCTCTTTAATTGGTTAACGGTTGCAAATCATGAGCGTGCTCCGAGATTCCTAGAAATTGCATCGCTTTCGACACTGCAGACACGATTTTAACCATTAAAATAGGACAACGCCTGAATGATTTATAATTATGACTTTCAAAGCTTTACATAAAGTATCGTATACATAATTGAACCAATATGACGACGTAAAATATGTATTAACTTTTAATGTAACCAGTGTCACTTGCGTTATCAAGAATCTAACGATAACACATACGTTTAGGGTTGTAGCAGGAAACAGAAATCTACATATTTATTAACGCTTGATAAAATACCCTCCTTCTAATTCAAACGGGTAAAAAAAGAACAATCAAATCGTATTGATTGCAACTTGATTTGCAATGGATATTAAAGTTTAGGCGGAAGACTAGTTAAAGTAAAAAAAAATTCTAGAGATAGTCAATAATATAAAGGTAGGATGAGAGATTTAAGTGTCAACTCACGCCTAATATAGATAAGCATGCGGTAAAAAATAAAAAGCTCTTCATGGTGATCAACTGGTAATCTTTTACTGCATTATTCATCGCAACACCCAACTTGGTCACCGTATTCCATTCCAGTCTATGCAACATCAATTGGAATTCGATTAATCCACTGAACGAGATTATATCCGCCATTTCTGAACGTGAATAGTATAATTAATAAGTTAGGTTTCTCTACGAGACACCTGCGTTATACTCGTAGATAACTACAAAGTAGTTCCAAAATTAATTAGAAGTTATATTTATAAATAAACACTGCCTACGTATTTATGCGAAAATCAAGGGCATCCTGGTTGAATCACGAATCGAATCAGCTTTCGAGGTGGAACTAATGACAGTACAATTAACTCACGGTACAGGAAGTGAGAGAAGATTAGAACAACTTGACTCATTCGATAATCGCAAATTACATCCCATGCGGCGACCACCGGTGTACCTGCGACTACGTAGACGAAAGCGATACTGAGAAATTTAATTGCAGTGTTGCATACTTTTTAAGATTAAACTTGCCGATAACGCCTTTGTCTTGTTTATCGAATAACGACATTGTTGTTGTTTTTGTAATATCTAGTTGTATTACAAGAATTAGAATACCAAAGAAGTAGAAATAATGATGTATTATCCTTTCAAACAGAATTTGCTCTTTGTAACGACAACCCCAGACTGTCTATGTAATCTGAGTTGCTCCTGCTAAATACAACATCCGTTCCATTCAAAAATATCTTCGGTATGTAGAAACGATAAGATAGCCCAATTCAAGCTACAGTGCAAAGTTAATAATTATCATTACATATCAATCGCGTCAAAACATTATCAATTTTCAGAACATTTTTTTAAATATGTAATTGAAAATTTGAATGTTACCATATTATTGTACGTAACTCCATTCATGATAATCTCAGAAGATTAAATAGCAGCATTTCAGAATCCATTTAGCGAATCGATGACCTTAAGGATACAGAAATATGTTTGCAAGATAAACTTGCTTTGTTTGAGATCAGACATGGCAATATGATTGCTTCATATATTACATATTATCACTAGCTGAGGTGTTAGCAAACGATTTGTAAATGTAAACAAACTTGGTCCGGTGAAGTCATAGCGATCTAAAAGATATACGCACAGTAAGTGAAGAACATATTATTATGTCGCTATACTATAAACAATGTAATGACATGGAAAGTTTTAATATGAAACGTTATTATTCGTTTTAATTAAAAGCAGTCAGGTCAACTGTTGGTATGGAACTAACGTATATAAACATCATCACCAAAGATATCACCAAAATAGAAAATTTTGCTCCGGTATTAGATATAAGAAGAAAACAGGCCACATTATGTTTGCCTATTATTAACATTTCAAAATCAAAAACAATATACAAATATATAAAAACAAATTATTACAAAATATTTGCAAGTAGGGACAGAAAGAGAAAATTGATGATTAATGATTATTATACGTATAATCGGAAGTGACCAACAAAACACTTATAAGTCCTTCCTTGAAATTGACCACTTTTAACCAATTAATTACACATCTCATTCAGGCCATAGCTACAGCTGCATCTAAAGGGGTAATTCAAAATGTGATTGCTTATTTCAATAATATATTTTATGCGCTTTGAAGATGGCGATAAGAATACAGTGTGGTCATTTATTATATGGCTACAATGAAGACTCTAAAAATGAAAAGAATGCCTTGGTATTAAGTAATTTACAGTAATTAAAGTTAGCCGATATTTAGTTTTGTACATTCTAGATTATCTATGAACTGAAACTCATGTGTAGGATTGGAATCTATCACAAATAATTATTTACGTTCCATTGGTGCCAATTTTGGATTACACTGTTCCAGAGGAATGTGATAGCAGAACGTAATTTCAAAAAATCGTTTCGCGTGTTCACTTATCTGAGTTGATATTATAGCCTTGAGCAATGTAATTGAGTGTAATAGCTGTAAAGCCTACGCCACTTTTAAAACATTGTCAAGGTCCGATATGTCCAGATATAATGTTGACATGCTACTGTAACATTATGGCCCTTATCTACGATAACAATCTAAAAGTAGTGTTCTGACGTAGGTCATCTTATTATTCAAGCACTTTCTCTCGATGAATTGTCGATGATCTACACTAGAATTTTCTGAACTGTTGCTGGCAGATCCGGGGCACCTCAATATAGGCGGGCGCCGCACAGTGGGGCCGATCGCCAAAAAGCTGGCCAAAAGTAAAAAAAAAAAGATTTTCGTTTGGTTTTTTTTTCTATTAGGTTGGCTGCAGGAATACCCTTTACATCATAAAATACATCAAAAAATGTCTATCTACCTTTACCTGTTCTGGAATTTCAGTTGCAAGTTACCTTCACTTGAAGATCAGTCATAGGATGTAGTAGTTACAAAATTATTATAGTGCAAAAGTACGTGTAAAAATTTAAATATGAATTTTATAGCAGTGAAAAAAATGGAGCAGACTTCTGAAGGTATGTCGAATATAATAGTATATTAAAGAATGGCGATTGATTTGATTACAATTACTAGGAAAACAATGAAATTCATGTTTTTTTACATTATTAATTTAAAAAAATAACCAGTTAAAAGTAAAAAAGTTCAATAATTCTGTAGAATTCTATCATCAAACTTATTAGAAATTGTAGGTCAAAGTATTATCTTAATATTAACAAAAAAAATTTGCTGCCCCTAGCTGCCCCTACATTTTTAATGCATGTTTGAAAAAAAACTTCATTTTAACTAGCCAAGCAACAACGAAATATGAACAAAACTTTTTTTTGCAATTTTCTTGGCCACATAACCTTAAAATAATTCCATTTAGATGTGGCGAAAAGTATATATTATACATATATCTGAGTCAGATCATCATCATCACCATCATCATCAGCCTATTATGTTATTACAGCCATCCGTTACTATGCAAGATGAAAGTGCATTACATGAAGATTCATCGACGACTGAAGATGTTACAACAGATACAACTAACATTTCCACGGATGATGAAACAACTTTTTTCTTGTAATAAGATTTTACATAGAATTGTAAATTATTGAACAAAAAAATGATTACTTCTCATTTGCCAACTCTATTTTTTATTTAATGTATGACCTTTAATTCGTATTCTGCGACCCGGAAATCCTTGAAAATGATATGTCACTCGATTGCATCGGGGTACCTAGTCATTAGGGGATGAAGGGGGTACATTTATGTAAGTACGACATCGAATACGTAATCAGCGACCCCTAAAACCCAGCAAATGATATGTCACTCTATTGCATTAAGAAACAAGGGGTATTTTATGCAAGGGGGTGGTCATAAGGGATGAAGGGGTTATATTTATGTAAGTACGACATCGAATTCGTTTTCAGCGACCCCAAAAACCTTGAAAATGATGTCACTCTATTGCATTAAGAAACAAGGGGTATTTTATGCAAGGGGGTGGTCATAAGGGATGAAGGGGGTAGGTACATTTCTGTAAGTAGGATATCAAATTCGTAATCAGCGACCCCAAAAACCCTTGAGTTCAAAATTACAGGTAAATTACTTCATTTTTCGATTTTTGGCCAGCCTTTTAGCGATCGGCCCCACTGTGCGCCGGTATCTTCGGGGTTTTAGTGGGTATTCGGTTTAGCCGCGTGCGTAAAGCACAAAACCAAAAAAAAATCTATACTAGAATTTAGACAGGGAATTCTCCTTTCCCTAACAAAACACCAACGTGATATGCTGTCGCGTTTGGTGTGGTTTGTGAGCTTGGATAGATAACGGTGTGTTCTATTGCTACATGGATGCATGGAAGAGGAATATGAAAAAAGTGTGTGCTTTAGACCACACAACTGAAGTACAACTTAATATACAAATTCACAACCGTAGTTACAATGACATAACATGTCATATGATATTTATTTTTTAAATACAAAAAAAGTTTCACTTAAATCTTTTAAATATAAAGAATTTACATTATTATTGATAGGACACATTCGTACACACATTGTACAGCCCACGAAGCCTACTCTTCATCTACTGTCACCAGAATAAGTCTATCGGGAATACAGACATTATGTATATATACTAGACAAGTTTATCAAAATCCTGTCTCACTAATATGTATAATAAATACGAAAATTTGTGAGTAGTATGTTTTTTAATCTGCCACACAATAACTTACAAAGGAATTCTGAATAAATTTGGCACAAATATACATTACAATCATAATCTTGGAAAAACATACTTCCCTTGGGACGGATAAAATATCATGTCGTAAGTTTACACTAATATTCTCTCTCATTACAATAGAACAACTATAAAGGTGCTGATAGACTTGAGCATTCATTTGTAATAGAACATTGAGCATTCGCCGTTTTTACATTTGTCGAACTGAACAACGAGCCGAGCCAAGCATAGAGCCAAACATAGCTATGAACATTTTCACGAGCATTCTAGTGACGGGGAACGGGGACGCGGAACTATGACCGAAGCTTGGCTCGGCAAAAAACTCGAAGCAAGGCTCGCTAGAATGCTCGTTTATTTTTCTATATGTAACATTCGCATGAATGCTCATTACATGTGAATGCTCAAGTTTATCAGCACCTTAAAGCTTCTGATACGTCAGGCTTGTAAAATAATTAAATAAACCGCGATAAAATCCGTTTAAAGTTGTTTTACTGTAAGTAGCCACATCACTCGACGCCATCCACAGTCCACACAGGTTTTCGGCTTCCTCGTGTCTACCATCACCACCGACCCACTTGAGACTTGATCAGATCTCGGTGAAAGTGAGATGTTTGCTGCGATCGTATGACCGACAACGTCAATATTTCGTAATAGCATTTTAGTTACACAGAACACCAGTGTTATTATATAGTCAATTCACTTTCGTCGGCTGGCATCCTGAGTACGAAATATGCGTGACCGGTTTAAATTCGAGAGTTGAAAGATACTGGGAATTGTGTCTTCAATTTATGAAACATACTTATTTATGTTATTGAGTACGTATCATACCTCTATATTTATATGATGGCACATTTGATGGAATGGACTAATGGAATGTAATAACTATCACATATCATGCGGTGTGCGCGTTCCCGTGGGTGCATTGGGGAAGGACGGGAGGTCACCAAAAGGTTCTGTCTTATTTATATATTCAAATTTTACAATGAGGCAGTGCCATAGCTGCAGCGCATCCGAATAGGACCTGCACCACCGCGCGCCGGGGAAGGGGGTACGTCTAGGTAGGTTATGCCCAATGACAATTGGGTAGTTACATTATACATACCATAAGGTATTCAGACAGCTCATTTATTTTATGTAACAAGTTTAACAACAACAACGGTGTAGCCAGTGAGTACAGAGTCCCGGATATCACCATTCCTATACAATTGTCTTCCTTCATCCGCATTTTATATGGACATCCATACTATACTTTATATGAAGTAACATAGAAAACTATAAGATCTTCCAGCACCATCAAGTATGAACATTACGCTTGTCTTTACAGATAACAAACTTGTTTTAAATCCACAGATACAAGATAGCCGGCGCGGTTACCTCGGCGAGGTGTGATAAGAGAACATTAGTGTGACGACGTATCACTTTCTACTCAAACTTGTATACATTATCTAACAGGTTACGGTCAATTATACACTTGTCAATCTATTGGTGGTGTCGCATAATATTAAATGCCCGTTAAACAGCTTCGCCAGTCGCGTAACTGGCGGTATAATGTTTGAATGTTTAATATCAATCTTACTATTACATATTATGATATTACCAGAATATTGTAGTGTTGCACCCAAAAATGAATCTACAAGACTCCCTAAAAACCCAGCTAGAGCACCAAAAAGTATTATTGGCCATTGTGGTGGTGCATACATATACATCATTTTGTCAGAAAAATATAAAAGCGTTAAGTAATGTGAGATTCCAATAATAAGTCCTCCAAGAGCACTTGTAACAGTTCCAACGAGACTTATTCCTCCATTAGTTCCTTTAGGTACTCTTTTCCATGATGTCACTAAGACAGTATTCTCATTTCTCATAAGGCTACCTTAAAATATTCACAATAATGCCGTTTCGGAGAAGACTAATGAGCCAAAACAGGCAACCTGGTAACTACGCTACCTTCTTACCCCTTGGACCAACAAAATATTTAAAAGAGTAGTGTGTTCGGCACGTATGTGCCGACTAAAAAGTCGTTGGTCAGTAGGGCGTTGCAGTTGTAAACTTGTGCGAACTTCCGAGTCAGCGTTTACTGAGTAACATAGCAGGACAGAAGGAAATGGCATATTCTCGTTTCAACCAAGATACACTTCACCAAACTAGCATATAAAATAATGCAACTCTATTCATTATGTATTACTAGCTTCCGCCCGCGGCTTCGCCCGCGTGGATTTCGGACTTCAAAAATGATTTAAAATTTTTACTTATGATGTTATTCTGATATGAAAGCTATATTACTGTTAAGTTTCATGAAAATCCGTTCAGTAGTTTTTGCGTGAAAAGAGTAACAAACATCTTTACAAACTTTCGCATTTATAATATTAGTAGGATTATCAACACTACACTTAGGTATTAAAACAAGCTTCGACAACGTTTATGTCTGATATAAAAGCGGTAACGACGAGATGATCCTACGGGATAAACACTCCCCCGTCAAGACTACGAGAGCAGGATAGCATTTACATATAAAGTATGTCTGTTATGTAACATTCACGTTAGACATTTATCTCCAGCCATCTGCTTGAAATCAAGAACATATTCCCGATAAAGTACACGCCTCGTACATCAGAATGACCTATTCGTGGATGTCTAAGTTTCTCTGACAAATAACGAAACTACAGCCTCTAACCAGCCATTTATTCTCGAGGCGTTCGTCTTCGAGATTTCCCACGGAGTTATGTACTTCACAATAGCTAGGCTTTGCAGCTTGCACATTTCTATTTGCATCTAAAACAGCGTCCGGCCATTACACAAGAACCTTAAAGAGCCCCAAGGCGTGGGTGTATATTGAGAAAACATTACAAACCTCATTGGTGGTACAGTAATGATCTCTTTACGTAACTAAACGCCAGTTTAACGAACAGTTTATGGTGAATATGCGTAAAGAGTGAGCAGTAGGTACTAGATTCGGCGTTGAACAAAATATGCTGTAAAAAATCTAATCAGAGAACCAAGTTAGAGTAAACTCTAAACCTAATTACAGAAACTATTGTACAAAACAACATTCATGTTCACAAAATGTCTTATTTATGAACGAGCAAAACTAATACAAAATTCTCGTATCAAAAATTTTTTGGTCTAGAAAAAAAAAATTAAACTATTCCTCTATATTCAATATTCATATGTATACTTTTTCTATTAAACGTTATCTCTAGTGTAGCTTTTATAAAAATAAAGAAAAGGAATAAAAAACCAAGATAATAATGTTTCTCCCTCCCTCTCGTTTTCTGATAACACGAATCTTTATTTAACGTCTTGGAGAAAATCCTATTATACAAAAAATATAAAAGTCGAGCACATTTAGGTATTTACTTATTCCATGTGTAACACTTTATTATATTATTGGTTAAACAATTTCAGCACATGCACATTAAAAATCATAACGATTTTATCTCTATATACCTATGTATAATATAAAATTCTCGTGTCACAATGTTAGTTACCATACACGTTACCATATTGACGACCAAGCTGGCGCAGTGGTACAGGGCTCGGATAAATGAAGCATGTTGCGCCAGGGGTCGCGGGTTCGAATCCTGCCTTGGTAATGGATGTTTATCTGTGTATTATATCATGTATTTCTATAATAAAAATCTTAAATATATAAAATTACTTAAATTCATAAAACATTAAGTATATATATACCGTTGTCTAGTACCCGTAACACAAGTCCTGACGGTACTTAGCACGAGGCTAGGCTAACGTGGTGTGTCCACAGATATTTATTATTATTTATTATACTCCTCTGAAACGGTTCGACCGATTTTGTGAAATTTTGTATGCATATCGGGTAGGTCTGAGAATCGGCCAACGTCTATTCTTCGATATTTCGGGACCGAAACTTACGAGGTTGAAAACGCGGAGCCTGTTCCATATTTTGACCTGTTATTAAGACAATGAGTCCCGTATTGATAAAATACTTGCGTCATGTAAATAGTTAAAGCCTGTTTCATTACATTGTATTGTTATGCAAGCTATATTCACGGCTGCAGCATCCATTATGTCCGCTCCGAAATGAGTTTTCTTGACAAATAGAAAGCTCATTCATATAGATTCACGGAGTACAAGCACCAAGAGAGCCAAGGCTGGAAGTCATGAATCATTTCTAATGTAACTGTAAAAGTATCTAGTTAGCAATATGGACGAACCGCATTATCTTTTTAACGTCAGAATATTATATTGTTACGTTAAGTTTTCTAAAACAACTTTCATCTTGCCATATCACACGTTTGTAATTATTGTCTTGATATAAAATAACTGGTCATGTGCGATTCCGACTCACACACCGAGGATTCCGTACCAGCGGGAGATATGATCCCGATGTATTATAAAAGTTTAAAAAATTATGTATATTTGCATGCACTCATTTTGTATGAAATTATCTTCAGTTAAAGTTAATAAAAGTATAAAAAACAAGATTCTTTTTCAGTAATTGTAATCATAATTTACCAATTTTTGGATTGATTCCTTTATTTGTACTTTAAATTCTTTCCTTACATGATTCTAGGTCAATTATAGGTTTTACTTACGGACGGTACTATCGCATTGAAAATAATAAATAATAATAATAGAAAGTAAATAATCAAAAAAATATATAATACGTACTGGAGAAGTAAAAGGTAAAAAATATATTACATAACATAATGCTATTAATATTCTAAAGATTAATAATATAAAGAAATAACTCTATATTCTTAAATAAGATAAGATTTAATAAGATTCCAAATAATTACAAAAAACAAATATAAAATCAAATGAAATCGATTATTACCATATGTAAATCCAATTTACAAACTACTTCTCTATGTTTAATATCTAAGTTTTGTTTAATATCTAAATCTATAGATTATTTAATTTCAAAACAAAATTTTGTTTGTATTACTATAGATTACTATTACTATAGATTATTTAATTTCAAAACAAAATTTAGTAATTGTTTCAAATGGCGACTATTCACTATTACACTAGCTACTGTGACTGCATAATACTATTATTTATAGAAGTCCTTCTCACGTTTTTAAGGTCCTGATGTAATAGAATACAAGTACATATTTTATTTTTCCGCCAACAGTTTGTGTTCGACTTGCAACATAAATCAAGATACTAAAGTTTAATCGTTTAACTTGCGTAGGTGTAATGTTTTCGTCATTAGGTTTATTCAATATAAGTACAAAACTATATTTTGCAATCGTTCTGTGACACCAAGTCCGTGGCTTTCGTCACATTTGCATTTAGAAATATTGTGATTTGTGATATCAATTATTAATACAATTTGTTTAATTATAATAAAAAGCACATCTTTTTAGCATTGTCTGCATTTATCCATTTGCTGCTGAATAGAGTTCTATAGTGTAAGTGTAGTATAATAGAATGAGAGTTCTATAACTCTAGGAATGAAAACTAAGAAAATGCGCTGCTGTAGAGTGTATAAAGATGTTTTGGCGAATTGTGAATCAATGTTGATGTAATAGCCCGAGATAGGGCGTTTTATACTTATCTAATGATAAATATAAATATAAATATAACAATGGTTAGCACAACCTGATTGAATCTTTGAGTTGGTGGCCTTTATGTCCGTTATGGTAATAATTAACTTGGCACCATTAAAGACATTGGTAATTTTAGGATATGCAGGCAGAGTGAGACGTAATGATCAGTCGGAACCTCTCACTTGACCTGTTGAGCAGGCCCACAAGGGCAAAGCATTTGCCATAACCGCCAAACATACTATATAACCCTGTACTATAAAAAAAAAATATCTCATACAAATACGATTTTGACAAATTTGGGCGACAGTAAGACTTCGCCACGCAATCGCTTTTTTCTCTTTTCATATTGCATTTGAAAGTACAATAATGACTTAAATTCACATTTTGTAAGAACTAAAAAGATTGTGATTAATACATCGACACATTCACAAAACATATAGGATAGAAACCGTTTTAAAGCTTGCTCTCGAGAAAGTGTTTTATAATGTTTTCGTTGATCAAGTATCTAGATTCTAGGTCAATGCTAAGTAGAGGAAACAGCTCTATTGTCACCCCTCGGTCACATCTGGCGCTATAATACAATGACGTTGGAGTGAACAAGTTATACAACAAATATAACCTTTTATGTTATTAATAGGTATACATATAAAACTAGGAACAGTTTTCTTAAATAGAAGAGCATTTACTTAATAATCATTAAGTCTTTCGTAAATCACACACAGTCAAAGAGAGCCAAATGTTGAACCTACATTTTTTACGTAATATAGGGCCAGTACTATATCTCATACAGGGTACTGTGATGCAGTGGTTTCCGGTTCCTCCCACTGACACCTAAACAGCGGAGATTTTCAAATTGCGTTGCCGGTCTTTGAGGTTTCAATATGCTCTTTTCTTGAAGATCCCTCAGTCATATCGGTCCGGAAATACCGACGGCGGCAGCTGTTTCCGCAAAGAATACCGCACGGAAGGATATTGCGCACGGTAATGGTCTTCGAGATGTCGAAGAACTTTGACACTAGATTCTAAGGATATTTTGATTTTTAGGGTAAAACCATGTAAAACGTACTTATTTATAATGTAATTTAAAAAAAATATTGCGAATATTGCACAAAAAGTCCTTTGTTGATGTTAGTAAGAAAAAATTGAGTAGGTACATACTAAATCACTCGTAAACCAGTATGTAGGTCAATATATTTTAAAGTTGTTTCGCAAGTTGGCTTCACCTTACGTATGCCCAAGTAAGGTAGAAGTAAAAACAAGTCTCCGCTTAGAACAAAAATTATAAACATTGCAGAAACTCCAGTCTCGAGAGAAATCAAATATTTACTTCAATCTGTTTGTGAAATGCTTCTTGGAGCCCGAGTAGGATAAATGGGAAAACGTGGTATCCATCCTTAATAAGAAGTTGGTACTCACAATCCGTTTCAAGGTGAGGATATGA
>LUGF01040697.1:10517-21778 GCA_001625245.1 Calycopis cecrops | reverse complement strand
ACAAACATGTATAAATATGTATGCGTGTTTTTAATAGTCCTAGTGCAAATAACTTGATATATTTAATTCTATAAGGTTTATAGATATACTATTAGTTTTTACATACAGGAACTTCTTAATTTAGCACAGGAAGTTACTGTGACACCAAACAAACGCGTTATTGTCATCTTTGGGGTAGATTTTTCCTGTTTTCCATACAGTAAGTATGGAATAAACTAAAACAATATTGGTCACGCTTGTTTATAATTAAGCATACTCTATACACATTCAATCGTTTTATAAAAACAAAAATGAATTTTACAAATTTTTATGTGTGAATAAAATTAATATTTGGAGAGTTGTGCTTATTTTAATTATACTTGTTTTTTATACAAATACATGTGACTAATAAATTAAATAAGAAGCAAAAGCTACTATAATATAAAAATAAATTTATATTTTAAATAATATCATTTTTGACTCGCCAATCTATACATAAACCACGTAAGTAAACCTTGGAATGAAGAATCGTTTTAGTGTTTTCGTTTATTTCAATTTAATAAGAACTCAAACTAATTTTGCTACAGTCGAATCAATATAACGACGACCGCAATGATACTACAAAATTCGAATTATTAAACGACAAATTGCCAATATACCTTCTTATGGTAATAATTTACGACAAAAAATAAGAGCTATAAATAAATACATGTAACGTAATAAAGAACAATAAATTTCTTTACGTTCTTATCTATTTTATGAAGGGACCGGTTATATGCAATTAATTACACTACAAATTGAGTGCTTTAAAGCAAGAATTTTAAATGGATATTTATTTAAACTCGGTTTTATCCGTTTGCATGGTTATTTAATGAGTCATATCTTATGTAACACAACAAATGTTAAATTTCAAGTAATTGATAGTTCCTGTAAGCAGAACGGTCGCTTTCTATTCTATAATATCTGCATCTATAAGTCAAACGATTTGTATTAATCATCGAATATTTTCGACTAATTTGGCATAAGATTGCCTTTTCTCAACGAATATAAGACTCTACCTACCAATATTATAATTATGTCCAATAATCCAAATGACTGTTCTTTGTTAATTGAGAAACCGTAGTCCGAACGTAACTAGAATCTGTGATGTATTCTCTCCTAGTTTCTTATTGCGATAAAACTTTTCAAGAATTAGGTAATAAAATGCAGAAATAACCTATTAAAACAGCGCTCTGGGTATAGGGCGATTATTCCAGATTAGAGGATTGTTAACGGTAACCTAAACTCAAAACTTTAGTTAAAAATATATTGACCCAAAAAGAAAGATTGTTTATGACATGGATATTGGATATCCGACCATTTTTATCAAATATTCCTCGTGTAAAGTATATTCTGCCGATTGCCAAGGAACAAAAAATGATGCTTTTAAGATAAAGTATGTTTAAACGAGACCAAGGCGAAGAGTAATCAAATTCACATAAAATGGTGATCACACTTAAGATGGGCGGCACGTGGACAGCCTTGGATCTTACATTGAAATAATCAATTCACTTTTCAAATTATTTATTTCAAGTTCATGGCAATATGTATAACGGTTGAAGGTGATGAAGGCGTGTCGGGATCGAAATAATCTGTGGCCATTTTATTCGGGAGGATAAGGATCTATGGAAAAAATCTTTTTAAATTTATGTGTTCGTAGTATAATGCCACTCTTTTATACAAAGAAGGCTTTAAAAAGGTTAAACACGACATATGTGTATCATATATCAACATTGATCGAGGATGTACCTACACGTAGAAACAAGGTCCTCGCCTTATACGATATCTGTGGGCGGAAGCATGCTCGATACAACCGTGCCTTCGACCGATCGCCTTCAACACGAGAGAAATGATACGTACATTCTTATTATTTTCGCTTGTTACTGAGCTTATGTCTGGCCTTCTCAGCGCTGTTTTAAATGCAAATATTCCATTTTGTCTTCTAGACAACTTTTGTATGCTGTGTAGTGGTGTACTGTGTGTATTCCGAAAAAGGGTTTGAAATCTATACATATAATAAATCTGTAGAAGGGTCAATTATGTACATTGAAAATATTGAAAAAATAAATAGCAGGGGGTGTTACTGGATCGATACCAAACCCAAAGATGCGATTAAAAAAATTTTTGTCTGTCTGTCTGTCTGTATGTTCAGGCATCACGTGAAAACTAACGGTTCGATTTCGATGAAACTTGGTATAATTATACCTTATTATCCTGGGCATAAAATGGGTTACTTTTTATCCTCGAAAAATACGTAGAAAAAAATAAATCCATCCACGCGAAGACCGACATCCGCGCGAACGGAGTCGCGGGCGGAAGCTAGTATAGAATATATTAGTTGGAAAATTACTCTTACAGTCCTTATATCGTTTTCTTTAAATACTAGTTTTGCACTTTTTTTTTAAAGTTAAATTGCAGTTACTGTTCCTATAAGAAACTAGGAAGTAAGCTCTATATCGGGATTGTGCGCTAAAGATGTAATTTTTGATTAAAGATTATTTTTTACAAGAGGCGACTTTTTGAATATTTGATTGTCAATGATTGTCATGAAACTGTTTGCTGCTTGCCATAGGAAGAAAGTCAAATCGAGAACAACGTTATTTTACGGCTATCCGTAAAAACATTTTGCCCCCGATTAGCTATATATATAGTACACAACCGTTAAAATCGGTTGCTTTTCTATTAAAAGATAGCATTAACACGAATTACCTGTATGTACAATATCATCTTGCACAAAATTTCCTTAAAGAAACTAATTTTAAAGGTTTTTTGGCTAGTATTTGCCTACACAACGACAAACATACGTATTCTCAAACCACCGCGAATATTTGTATGTGATTATTCGAGGCTGTGTTAGGTTTTTTGTGTGTCATAATCCTAGCCTATTTTATTTACTATCTTAATGGTGATCCTAAAATGGCGAACGAGGAAATATACGTGGTAGATCAATACACAGCTTATACAAGGTAATCAGGCGCCGATTCTAATGGATCTCGAGTACACACTCGCATAATCTACATCGTTAACTTGAATTAAATCACAATACATTACAATTATAAATCATGCCCCTTGCGTCTCGTCCGTCCTTTGAATATCATGCAAACTTAATATTAAGAGGATGGGAAAAATGTTGAAACTTATCAGATGGAACGTTTTATTTAAAATTTAGTTTTGCCAATGTGTGCTCCTCCGTTGATTTGTTATTTTGACATGGTAAAGATTTAGTTACATCGTTTAAAAGTCACAATAATCAACTGCTGTTTTTTACTTATGTCGGGATAGGTTTTTATAAATACACCAGTTATTTTGGTGGTAGTCAAAGATGCTTACAACTTAGAAGCATTGAACCATTATATTATTTTACCACATTAATATGAGAGAGCTTATTGACAGAGCATTTCAAAAAGTAATATATTATCTCATGTTTTCACATTAATTCGTTACATAGCGTAATTACCTGTATAAAAATAGAAAGTAAAACTTCACTTTGTTTCCACGAGATAAAAAAATGCTACAACAAAATTTGAACAATACTTAATCGACGTTCTAAAGTACCGTAAGTTGACCACTCGGTTCTTTAGTGAAAAAATAAACTAGAAATTGCATTCATAATTCTCGATATCGAACAAATAGCACGCCAATTTGATTTTAATTTACGCCGAAAACAATGAAATTCTGATGGTAATTTTGAAAGGTACAAAGCAAAATAAGTTATTACGGATTTGGGTCGGTAACGATAGAACAGAGGCTTTGGCAGTTCGCGACCGACGAGTCATAAGTCACGGAGACGAGGCTACGGTCTGATGATTTAACCTTGACAGTATCATCCTGTCTTATCCCATCCATGCCAAGATGACATCATAGAAGAATTACGCACCATGTGTTGACCAAGGCCAAAACTTCAATCGATCTCAATAATATGATTATATGATTAAAAAGGAAATACGGGTTGTTGACCTCACCCGACGGTTTCAGTTAACTAATGTAGTTCAGTCTTTTTTTAAACCACGAAAACGCCCCAGAACCATCGCGACGGATTTCATACGGACAGACGGAATGTAGTCAAGTGTACATTGAGTATCTTGAATGGTAAACGGCAGCACAGCCACTTAGGAGCACTTTCAGTTTTCACAGCTACAAAATTCAAATTAATTATTACTGCAATGAGTGTGCTCTCTTTTACAACTTTCTAGCCTTTCGTTATTGTAAAATTATTTTCTACTCTAATGCATATTACTCAATGTTCAATTTATCAACTTTTTTACTTTTTTTTATGCTCATGAGATTCGTCAGAAGTAATGTTGACGACTCAATCATTTTCATCATCATTACCCCATTTCATTTCATCATTAGATATAGCCTATATGTATATACTTCCCATTGCCTACGTCGGAAATGTTATGAACTTATGTTGTATATACGACATATTATATATATTGATATATAATATGTCGTTTATAATAATAGAAGATATGTATTGGTTGTAATATACATATAATATTTGATCCACAAACTCGCATGGCTCACCCAAATTTCATTTACTTTAGACTTTCTTTCGTGCTGGATTTAAAATTTACCCAATGACTTCAAATGACATCAGTTGATATTATGAACACTAATACCTACTCGAGTCGATAAGGCTTATCTGCGAATACGAAAATTCAAATGCAAACGGCAACGCATTGTCGATATCTGGGCAACTGGTAATTTCTTTTACAGAATGTTCCACAATCCTACATTTAATACAGTTGTAAGAGAATCATTATTAACATTCCGCCTACATAGCGTGTCATTCGTTGTAACAGTTCTTTCGATGTTACAATGCTTACCGAGACTGCGACAGAGGTGCTCGGAACTACGCTGGTGTTTTCTACCTCCTGGCCCTCCGGAGCGCTCAAGAACCTTCGCAGGGTGCCGTACCCCGAGGCGGATGCGATAGCTACCATGTTTAGCACACACAACACAACACTGGACGGTCAATATGACATCACTTCGGTAGCGCGCGGCGTGCTGCGCGCCCGTCGCGTTTCAACTGTCTGCGTTTGGGCAAATCGCGCCCCCCTACCAAGACGATAGAACACTGTTTGGTGACAAACAACATATGAAAATTGTATAACCGTTTGCTCGACTTCGGTATGCGCAATTTGCCGTTGAATACGATTGTTTGTGTTGTCGATTTATTTATTTGTTTTATTTTTATTTTATCGGTGTACTTATCACACCACGTTGGCCAAGCCCAGTACACCCGTTATAGATACTAGATAACGGAAACATTATTATATTTTTTATAAAGATATAAGATAAAAGAAGAATTAATAGTATAGAAATGCATATAATTAACGGAGCAAGATTCGAACTCGCGACCAGGTTTCTCTCAGGAGCTCTCTTCTAATTTACATACCTTCCATATATTTTTTTTCTCTTAATACTATTCCAATTTTATTATTCCAAGTAGGTATTAGTTTTGTGAGTACAAAAGGTATTTGGCATTTAGTTTGACAACATATTTGGTCATTATTATGAAACCAAACTTTCGGGGGTATATTTTTTATAACAAAACAGCTAAGAAAGGAGTTTTTTGAAAAGAGAATTGTACAATATTTTTATTTAAGATTACTCTTAACAACTGAGGTCACTAACTATATCACTATGGACTAACAAACTCTTTTTCAGTCTACAATATTAATTAGAGCAAAATAATTAATTACTCCTAAAAAATTTACAGTATTTTTATCATCAGATATACATTTTTTTTGCTTGTGGTGTCTTTGTGACAAGATAAATGATAAAAATAAAAAAAGACAAGCTTATAATGTCTTATGAAGACCAACATTATTTTTTTCTGAGTTAAACAATGGCCAATCAATTAGTAAATGCTTTATACTCAACTCACTATCATATCTAGAGCATTTTAATCTTAGGGGTATTGGTGAATAAATTAAGAATTGGTCACTGCAACATCAACATATACATCTTGTATATGACTGACAGATTGCAGTGACCAATTCTGAATCAATTTAAACTATTTGATCTTTTCTATTGTTAACTTGCACATTACCTTTTTCAAAAATAGATTTTCTTATATTATCCAAACAACTCTTTAAAATTTTTCACCCACTATCTACTATCACTATTTATTATGGCAGAATGAACTCATTCTGTGCAATTGTTATAAGTTAAGGCTACCTGAGTATACATCTATATTTCCTTGCGATGCAGCGGCTATATTAAAATGCTTGTAAATTCATTAAGAACAATCCTCAACAACAAATTGCAATAGTGAATCAGAGAAAAAATTATTTTTTTCTAATTCACCACTATCATCATTAGTTCCTTTATCAAACATCTTAATAAATTCATAAAACTAATGTTATTAAAATAATTTAAATGTATGCTGTTTATTAGCTATTGTGAAAATCTCTTTAGAAAAGTGGTTCCCAATAAATTTTTCGACATACCATACATTTCTACCTGTTATACTTAAATTGCATAATAGGGGTATAATTAAAAAAATGATTAATATTTTACAATACTATTCCTATTTTCCACTGATTTTGTTACCTTTTTTATTTGTAACAGCAGTTTATTATATTTTGAAAAAAGTGCTCATTTTTGCCAAACTGAAAAATCTGGTTGAAATTTTGACAGCTTTAATCTCAAGTAAAGTACCAGCATACATTGTTGCAGGTACACATCTGAGGTATATAGGGGTGTCTGTCATATGTTGAGTCTAGTGAAATAAGAAAGACATATTATAGTGCTCCAGTCTGTGTGCACACAAGTACACTCTCTTTTTACGAATTTAGATATTTTAAGGGATTCCAATACAGTGAAAATAACAGTCAGTTAAACAGTCCAATATGACCAGAGATAATCCTCTATACGACTATTGCTTAAAATTCTCTCCGAGTGCACATGGTTGACTATTTCCTGACACCAGCCTTATTGACTTTTAGACCCAAAGGTACAGATATCAAAGAAGAATTTCTACATGTTATAAATAAAAATTCTTAAGTCTTCTCAACTGGCGTACTTGTATGAATATAGTATATACTATATAGGTCATGATATGAGGAACCCTGTTCTCTCCTGCCTACTGTTCTAACTGGTGTGAAGATGTGTATATACTAACAGGTGTGAACATGTGCATAAGCTAATCAAAATTCCAAATATGAAAACAGTATAGTAGCCATTCATGTGTATTAGCAAAAAAAAAATAATATGAATAATACATAAAAAGGAATAGAAGAGAAATAATAGAGAAGGGTGCCACTAATAAAAAAAGGTTTATATGAATGAATCAAAGATCAATGGGCAAATTTGAAGATTGTTAGTTTTGTTTTCATATTTCTCTATCAAATATTGTCATACGAAATAATATAATATGTAATAGTAATGTTATATTGTACGTATTTAAGGTATAGGAGAGTCATTAAAGTAATCATGATAATAATTAGGACTCGTCTAGCAGCACCGGAATGCATTTTTTTTCAATTTATTGTATGATGTCACATCTCAGACAACAGTTTTATCAATGCTTAAAATAAAATATAAAAAACAATTTTGAAATAATTTTGTACTTTTACTGAATAGAGGAAATGAAATATGTTTTTAAACTATTTTACTGTAGGAAATACTCATTCCTTTTATGAAATTAGATTTGTGAATAGCCTAATTATATTACTAATTACTAAAAGGACATCTTATGTACATACATTGTCACACTTATTTATAAAGGGTCTGAAATGGTCAAATAGATAACAAATGTTTGACACATACATAAATATCATTAGGTGAACCACACTCAATGATCTGTAGCAGGGTTACGATATTGGAACTATATAATATTTAATTTAATACATAATCATACAACTCCGTTTTATGAGGTTTTTTTTTAACTACTTGTTTCAATTGGTACAAGACATGCCACAGTATATAGAGAAAATCTATGCCAATGATACCTATATATTTATCAAAAAAATCTTTAATAATTCTGAATGTACTATAGATTTCAAAAACCAGAGGTGAGTCATCACTTCTTATAGGTATGTTTTTGTTTACACATGATTTTTATCCATTAAGGTAAGTAAATACATTTTTGTATTTACCAATGTGGAACATAATTTAACCTCATATGCTTAAAATAAACCAAGACATTATAGTAATGTTTAAATGGTGAAGTCTCCAATAAGTTTGAATTTGATTGAATACAAAGGCTCGAGTATATAAACTGTACATGGTATGACATGTAAGGCACATAACAATGTTCTAATAACAATAATTTATTCTATAGGAGTGTGGGCTGCAGTCAACCTCACCCACACTTTGCCTTGATTTGCTTATTTAGATTTAGAGGTGACACAATCAACAGTTTGATTGAAACCGCAAATTTTTAGGAATTTGCTAACGATGTTTTCATATTTTATGATAATAGATATTATTTGGAAAATGTAACAAAAATTTTCTTCAGGCTCTAATATACAGAAAATTATATCAAACGGTACCCAATATCTGTCAATAGCATGCACCACACAGGTATGATTACTGGAAATTGGCAACCGGCAATTACTGTTGTTCAATGCTCACCTGTTTCGTATCCACAGTATCTGTGGCCTCCATGTTGGTATGTGTTCTCTCCTGCCTCTCATAACATTGAAAACATCAGAAATCCCTAATCCATTTACTAGGTCTCATAAAAGCACACAATGCGAACTTGAACATAACAATCACGATGGCATAATTTTTTCAAAGAAACAATGTCAATGATCCGTTTAAACACGTCCGACACTTTTGTCTGATAAACTATAAAAATAAATTTTGGTATCACAATATTGCAGATAGAGATACATTTGGAGAATATCAAAGAAAACCCGAAATATAAACTTGAGGTTTTTTTTGTTCAATTGAGAAAATACTGCTCATCACCATCTTAAAATTTCACACATTCCGTCATCGAGGCCGACTGATTGGTCGCTGCCCTGTTAATATTTTTCGATTCACGCATCTTCAAACCGAGCAAACAATTTTATTATAACTCTATTTACAAATTATTAAAATTAGAGTAGTAGTATTTTTCTTTGTTTATTTTGCATTTCTCATTTCAAAAAGTATTTATTCAAAATTTATATTAATCAAAATTATTTCTTTACTAATATTTTATTAAGCAAATTGATATGAAAGTGGCAATATTGCGTAAAATGGAGACTCAACCACAAAAAGCGACATCTATTATGTCAGTTTCTACAAAGTTTTTTTTTTTTTCGGCAGTAGGAAATTTAGCGACGTATAGCAACAAACTATAAGGATTTTATGTGGTTTGTTGTATAGACATAGATACTTCAAACTAAATATAATAATTATTTGACTGACAATTTGAATCATTATTATCAGCCATAGAACAACCACTGTTGGAAACAGGTCTTACAAACGAGTGACATAAGTGACGATCACGAGTCACAAGCATCCAGCGGCATCCTACGAACTTAACCAAGTCGTCAGTCGTTAGTCTGCCAAACCATAAAACATGTAATTTGTTGTTGGCAGACAATACGGTAATGCTAAAGCAACGAAAGAAGAAAATGAAATAGGGGCAGAATGTTTTTTGGTATTGGTCTGTTTCAATAGAAGAAAAATAAAAATAAAGTAGAATGCCCTTGTACAGGTGAGTTCCAAAAATCACTGCCAGTACTGCTCAGTACTTTTGCAGTTGTCAAATCCATACTGCAGTGTCCAATTTGACAACTGAGCAGTACTGGCAGTAAATAACGGAACGCAGCCTGTATAAGCTATACTCTATGGTAGAATGTCTATGTTAAACTGTCAAGGCAAAAATTGACAAATGACATTTGACAGTTGTTAGTGTTGACTGTTGCACAAACTTTAGAGAGAATCACAAACTATATGGAGAGAATAAAGAAGACTGTTGTTTGTTACGGAATACGGTAGGTAAGTAATTTAATCGCTGCATTATTTGAATAATGTTTTGGTTTCTAACTTCTTAAAGGTCCTCGGTAAAAGAAACTAATCTATTATTAGGGCGAATTAAAAGGCGATGATTTATGGATTCTGAGATACATAAAGGAAGAAAAGTTGTGAGGTCGTACTAGTGTTTGATAATACGATGTATTTCATTTCAGTGTAAAAATCATCAAGTCTATAGTGCCAAGTGTCTGGTCGTAAAATGCCGCGGGAAAGAAGTAGGTATCGTGAAAGAAGAAGTTCGTCATATAGTTCAGAATCATCGTATGATAGAAAAAAATCTAAAAGTAAACATAAAAAGCGCTCACGCTCAAGAGACCATTCAGAATCTAAAACTCATAAAAGTAAATCTTCGACTTTACGAGTGAAGCATAAAAAAAGAAGTTATTCTAGAAGCTTATCTAAAGAAAGATATGAAAACAAATCTCGGCGTCGATCATTATCGAAATCCAGATCTAAAGCTTCAAAACATTCAAGAGATAGATCTCGTTCTAGATCTAGTTCAAGAAGTCGCTCAAAACGAAGTAAGAGTAGTAGAAAGCATCGCAGACGGTCCAGTTCTTCTGACAGTCGATCAAATTCATTTGATATAGGTATTAATTTATAGTATTATTTATGATTATATGTTACATATATTTATGACCTAGGCTTTGTTTATAATACATATATGTATATTGTTACAGAACCTAGAAATGCTTACCTTGATGACACTGAAACTAAGGTAGAAAAAGCTATTAAAGCTGCAGCAGCTGCCGGTTTAACTATGACAAAAATACCAACATATGAGTATAATGAAGTGGAGATCAAAGAGGATATGCCTACAATACATGACAGGAATCTTCTCGATGAATTAAATAATGATTCATTTGTACAAAAATCTTTTACATCATCCTCCAAGACAAAGAAGCAGTCACAAAATATTGTAATAGACCTTAATTCGGAGACAGTTAAGATTCCAGAAGCTGAGGTCAAAAACAAAAATGATGATTCCATCATAGATTTTGATGTAAGAACACAAAATAAATCTACTTCACATACTTTAAAAAAAGCTGTAGACTATACAATCAAATGTATTAGGCTACATTTAGTGTTATCCAGATGGTCTGTCACATCCATTCTCCTGTGTCTGTGAATGTATCATGCCAATAAATTTCATTTTCTGTTATTTTTATATTTCTGTCTATTTCATACACATGGTAGGTACCATATGTATGGCACAAAAAGCAGAAAACACATTAGGCTGTTGATTAAACTCTTTATTAAAA
>LUGF01040693.1:0-10977 GCA_001625245.1 Calycopis cecrops | reverse complement strand
TTTTAAAATCCAAAGCAAGTTCGTCACTGGCAGTGACGTCCGCGCATCAAAGACTCGCGCCGCTCCTTTATGTCGCGAAGCCGCGCGCGGGCGGCTACTGTTTGTCGGCCGAAACACGGTAAAGGCTCGGATTCATTGTTTATTAATTTTTATTTCAATAGTTGCAAATTCAACATATTACTTACTATGATTTAGTTTAATGCAACTAAAAAAAACTTAGTCCGTTCAATTAGTTAACGAATGCTGCATTGCAGCCGAATTGGGTCGGCACGGCCGGGGAGGTACGTTTCGCTCGCATAATACCGCCGTGAAGTGACAGTTACATTGTCGTGTTTCATACGATTTTCATCAGGTTTTGGTGACCCATAGGAGAACAGTTGGAAAGTAAGACAACCCATCTGTATAACAATTAATCGGATATCTATGGGTGTCGGTATTCATCAAAAGACCCAAATCCCAATTAGTCGTTTGTTCACTGAAACTTTAAAATATGGTTCTTAGTGATTGACAATTTTGTAGATTGCTTTAGAAAATAGTTACAACTTGAAGTAATTAAGAAATAATAGTTTCCACTAATAAACTGAAAATTTCTTTCAATTTAATTACTAGTGTGCGAGTGTAGCTGCATCAATAGTCGTTACTATTTAATATTTTTTTTATTTTTACGCATATAAAGTTAAAAAAAAGTATCATAATCCTTATTCATATAAGTTTGTTTTTCATTACCAAAATATGAAATTATTGGTCGCCGATGTGAACGGGTCTTAATCTTCATAGATGGCCCATGGAGGTGGGTGGAGAAAGGGGGGTAGCGCATCTGTATAGTCTGTATGCAGATGTCTATGGGCGTCGGTAGTCATGAAAATGGCTACAACTGCTCGTTTGCCCTCCTATACCATAAAAAAAACCTATTACAAAACTGGAGATGGCGCTACCTAGCAGTTAACGTCGACTCCGTATTTAAATTAAAGTAAAAAAAAACAGTACAGAAGAAGTGAAAAAGTGATAAATTTTGCAAAGTTATGTGATTTTTTATCCGGATAATTGAAGTTCATTATAAACTCTATCAATAAACTTAATTACGAACAATAATTATAAACAAAGAACAGCTGTGAAGTGTCAAGTGAATAAACAAAGTGAACCTGTTGTTACAAGTACTAAGTGAGAGACAAACACACATTTATACGAAATAAGCCAATAAAGTACATTAAACTTTTAGTGATTTTACAATTTAAATGGAAATAAATAACTTTATAGTAATAAAAAAAAAATAATCAAGTTTAGCAACGTAATCTCGGCTAACAACGACATCTATTATCAGTCATAAAAACTACGATAGAATCAGCGCTTTGCGAAACTGAAAATGTCTTCCTATTCGCTGACAGAGGGCGCTAGAAGTAAGAACCGAGCTTAATCATCACTTTGAATCACCTGCGTGATGCGTCACACTTTACACCATAAAAAATATCCAGTGTCCTGATTTCAAAGAACAGGTAAAAGTAGCCATGCCTAAGAATAGAACAAATAAAGATTGTGCTGCTTGCCTTGGGAGTACTCTAAATGAAATGTTCTAATCTGTCAACGTTGTAATGACACATTTCATAGTAAGTGCTTGCAATATACTCAAGAGTCGTTTAAAAGCTTAACAACTGAATTGAAGCTCAACTGGATCTGTCATAAGTGCCGCTGCAAAGAGCCGAGAACTGGAGATAACTCTAATACCCCGATCCGTTCATCCCCGCATAACGAACTTTTAACATCGCAGTTTATTTATGGCATCGTTACACTGTGCACAAAACAACGAAAATCTGAAAATTGCTCATGTATTACTCCAGACCTTATTCGTGAGATCATCCGAGAGGAACTCCAGGTCTCATCCAACAGTTCTAATAGACGACTTCAAGAACTATCTAGCCAAATATCTAAATTTGAAGAGACTCTTTCGTTTATTAGCCAGCAATTTGATGACATTAAATTGCAGAGCGAAGCCCAAGGTGACCTAATTAAGATTCTGCAAAAAGACAAAATTAATTATTTTGTTTAATTTAATTTCGATTGCTTTAATTTGACATAATTTACTTTGACATAGTTTGATCCAATTTAATTTAATTTAATCTAATAATAATATATATAATTTGACATTAATTAATTTGCGATATACTTAATATAATTTATTTTTCTTAAACATAAATAATTAATATTAATTGGTCAATTGCGTTAAAATTGTATGTCCTTGAAAAACTTAAAAATTTATTATCAAAATGTTAGAGGTTTACGAACAAAAACCATTGACTTTTACAACCGTAGACAATTTACAACAATGCATTATGTAGTAACTTTGATGTAATAATAATTACCGAAACGTGGCTAAACTCTTCTATATTCGATTCGGAAATTCTGGATAGTCGTTTTAATGTAGATATATAGAAGGGATCGTGAATCGACAGGATTGTCTAAAAAAATCGGGCGGCGGTGTATTGATTGCCGTAGGCAAACATTTCAATTCCTATAGAAAATAGGAATATAATTAATAAAATTTATGGGTGTGCGTCGATATTCCGGATGTACCCAATAAACAATTGATGATATGTGCGGTCTAGATTCCTCCACCGATAAATCACCTAATGAAGAATGATGACTTTTTCGACAACGCAAGCCGCTGCATTGATACTTTTAATGTCAAAAACTGTCTGATAGTTGGAGACTTTAATTTAGGCAATATAGAGTGGTCGTCTACAGAAAATTCATCTAAAAATACATGTCATGATGCTTATTGTAACAAGCTGTTGGATTTTATGTCACTGAATTCACTGAATCATTATAATTGCATTAGCAATGTAAACGGCAAAATACTAGACTTAATAATTAGTAATACAGAGATTAGCTACGTAACATTGGATTCCGACCCTATAATTAATAAATGCTGACGCTCACCATCCTCCTTTAAATTTTCTCTGCTCATTTTCACCACAAGCTAAGACTTTAGTTTTCAATGAACAACCACGTCGCCGTTTTTATAAAGCTGACTACAGATTAATACGTAGTTGCCTGACTAACGTGGATTGAAATTATAAGTTTAAAGACTGTACATATTGTGTCAACAGTATGGTGCAAATATTACCTATATGATGAAATTAAGAAAATTATTACAGAATTTGTCCCACTTTCAACAAAAAAAAGAGGCAAATATCCTGTTTGGTTTAACAAAAATTTGATTAGTCTCCTGCACGAAAAGAATAAATTATTAAGGCTGAGATTTAGGAAATACAAAAACCCCCTTGACGAAATATAATTTAAATTATTAAGAGTGCGCTGTCAAGTTGCTCAAAAATATTGTTATATATTTTTGTTCTAGAAAACTCTATCAAATCAAACCCAAAGTTGTTGTGGTCGTTTATTAAAAGTAAAAAGAACAATATATCAAGTTCCTTCCCTTCTATAATGTATAGCGGTTATATAAAAGCAACCGAAGGTAAAGATGTTTGCAACCTTTTTGCTAAACAGTTCTCATCGGTTCACAGTAGAGCCAGTATATATCATAACGTCACACATACATCTTTAACTAATGAACTAGTTAACAACAATTTTGTAATTGGCAATATCTCGAGCAAAATGGTTTTAAATGTAATTAAGTCAACGAATGCAACTAAAGGTGCTGGAGTAGATAACATACCATCGATTTTTGTTGTTCAATGCGCAATTGAGCTTGCCTATCCTTTAGCCTGTATTTTTAATCGGTCCTTGGCTACAGGTATCTTTCCGGTAGCTTGGAAAAGCGCTTTGGTTGTGCCTTTACTAAAGTCGGGCGACTCTACGGTGGTTGGGAATTATAGACCCATCTCTATACTTCCAGTGTTTTCAAAAGTTTTTGAGAAACTAATGCACCGTTTTCTTGAGTCTCATTTTAGGCATCATATATAACCATCTATCAACATGGATTTGTGAAAAAACGTTCGACATCTAGTAACCTGGTTTTGTTTACAACTTATTTGTCCAGCAAATTGGATGCGAAACACTCTGTGGACGTAATTTATACTGATTTTAGCAAAGCGTTAGATCGTGTTCCACATACCTTACTATTAGATAAGCTGGAAACATATGGTATCACTGGGAACATGTTGCAGTGGTTCAAATCATATCTCACGCATAGAAAATCGACTGTGGTAGCTAACGGTTACTCCTCAGATCCCTTTACAGCATTGTCTGGCGTTCCACAGGGTGGCATCCTCGGCCCCTTGCTATTTAATAAACGATTTGAGTCTTAGAATTTCCCACTCTAGTCATGTTCTTTTTGCCGATGACCTTAAGATATTTAGACAAACAGATACAATCGAAGAGGTGAATTTACTCCAAAAAGATCTAGACGCTCTTGCGGACTGGTGTCGGTGCAATGGTATGTTTCTTAATACTGATAAATGCCATGTGCTCCGATTCACTAAAGCTAAAATAAAGCTCCAACGTGATTATTACGCTAACGGTAAAAAGCTTAGTGAAGTAAATTGTGATAAGGACCTTGGTGTTATTATAGACTCAAAACCATCTTTTAATATGCATATAGATTCCATTTGTAAAAAAGCACTAAGTATGCTTGGATTTATAATACGTAATTGTAAAGAGTTTAAAGATTGTAACGTAAAATTGTTCTGTACAATTCATTGGTTCGTAGCCGCCTCGAATATTGTAGCGTTGCTTGGAATCCTTTCTATAACGTTTACAAAAAAAGATTGGAGAATGTACAAAAGCGTTTTTTATGGCATCTTTCACATAGTAGCTTCCTATCGAAGAAACTTCCTTCGTATGACGAGCGGCTCAGGTATTTTAAACTTAGTACTCTCTCCAGTAGACGACAATTAGCAGATTGTCTGTTTTTATACAAGCTCATAAGGGGACATTTAGATTCGCCAGATTTACTCTCCGGTGTCAACTTTTCTGCACCAAACCATCTGCCAAGAACAGGTCATAGAAAATTATTCTATAGGAATCAGACACGAACTGATTTGGGACTACAATCACCTCTCAATAGAATAACTACCTTATATAATTTGATATATTATAACAAAAACCAGAAATTAGATGTATTCCACCAAAGTTATTGTTAATTCAAAAAAGGGATTCTTTCCACTTTATGACATGTTTTCAGCTATAAAAAAATGTAAAAAAAAAATAATTTAAAGTATTTATTAAGTTAGTACTAAATAATATTATTATTTTATATGTTAATCAAATAATATATGTAAAATTAATATTTTTTTTTAAGATATGAATATGTATTGTCTTCTCTGGTGAATGTTGTGATTGCCTATAATTGAGGCACCATTTATCTTGTATGCTTTCATATTTAATCTAATTTATATAATAATGTATTCATTTGTGTGCCTTGTTGGCGATCCATAATAAATAAATAAATAAATTAGCGAAATATTTTCTTTTTAGTTGCATTCATATTACGTTTCCGTGTGGACGTATGTACCTTTCGCGCGTGTTCGTTTGTTAAATTATCGTGTTCTGAGCAACTCATGTTCTCATAACACCGACATGGTCTTGGCTTATGGCATGGCCAGGGGTAACAGTGGTGAAGCCTTGCGCTTTTATAAGGAATATTTTGGCCATCGCAATGATGACCGGGTTCCTTCCAGTGGTCGCATTCTAATGCGTGTAGTGCAAAGCTTAAGGGACCACGGCAGCTATACGCCCCACAATACAGATTCCGGCAGTAACAGCAACCTTGAAGTCCGTGACGCCATACTTGGTCATTTCGACGAGCACCCGGAGGATAGTACCAGGTCAGCTGGACTGGTATTGGGAGTGCCGCATAGCACAGTGCATGGCGTTCTCAGACAAGATATGCGTCATCCGTATAAATTAAGTGCAGTGCAAGCTTTGTTACCACAGCATTATCAGACCCGCATCGACTACTGTCAATGGTTAATAGACCAAATGAACAGGGACGTTAATTTTATTGAAAACGTTATGTGGACGGATGAAAGTACATTTACTAGAAACGGTATGTACAACCGACGCAATACGCATCTCTGGGCTGTAGATAATCCACATGCTTGCAGACCAACATCCCATCAACATCGCTGGTCGATTAACGTATAGGCTGGTATAATAGGAAACAGGATTGCCGGGCCCTATTTCTTGCCTTCCAGGTTGACAGGGGAGGCTTACCAAAACTTCCTACTGGATCAGCTTTTAGACTTCTTGGATGATTTACCATTACACACAAGGCGAGGTATGTGGTTCCAGCAAGACGGGGCCTCGGCGCACTACAGTCAAGCAGCCCGGACTGTACTTAATAATGAATTTGATGGTAGGTGGATAGGTCGAAGTGGACCACGCCCTTGTCCTCCAAGGTCGCCAGATTTAACCCCTTTGGACTTTTTTCTTTGGGGTCACATAAAGGAGCAAGTGTTTAGCACTGTAACCAAATCGGAAGAAGCTATGAGGGAGAAAATAATAAACGCGTTTATAAAATTGCGCCAAGACACGAGCAATATGCTCCATCGTGTGCATCGCGACACCGCACGGCGTGTACAACGATTTGCTACAGGTATACGCATGAGGTAGTGCCATGCTGCATGCATGTACATGCAGCATGGCATTGTGCGTCTCTTGCGTCATGTAGCCTAATTAGATCGGCAAGACCGGGGAGGTACCTCTCGCTTACACGAAACCGGCGTGAAGTGACAGCTGTGCTGTGGCGTTTCGTGTGGTTTGTAAGTAGCCTATGGAAGGAGGAGGAGGGAGGGGGACAACGCATCTGTATAACCTTTATGCGGATGTCTGTGGGCGTTGGTAGTCATGAAAATGGCTCCGATTGCTCGTTTGCCCCCTTAAACTATAAAAAAGACGCGATTTTCATATTTTTTCGGTACTATAAAAATACATTTTTGTCTAAATAAATGTTTGGAATTTTTATTTTTACTTTGTGACATTTGGCCAGGGGATCGGTCGCTCTGAACAACTGTGCAACGCGCGCTCGTTTAAGATCAGCCGCCGCGTTAAGGGGAAGCGCTGTTATAGTAAGTTTTGTTTTTTGGCTATATCTTTTTCATTATTCGATATATTATGTTATTTCTTTTTGTATTTGAATGCTACTAATGTACTCTATCCCCCATAAAAACAGGTTTCCCTTTTTCTTGGACACCCTGTATAATATACTGTAGGCTACCTGTATCTGGTATATGCACATTCACAAAACACAATCATAATATGTACAAAATACATTCACAACATATTCATAACACAGACATAATACATTCACAACATATTCATAATACAGTCATAATACATTCATATACATTCATAACACATTCATAATATAATAATTATTAATACTTTTAATTTTAATCATTTTTACTTAAACGTTATCGACAACTCCATATCGATATAATTATATCGATACGGACGTTACCCTAAATCAGCACCCTGCGCTTGCGCCGCACAGAACCGGTTGACGAGAGACAATCGTTACGTGACGCGGAGCGCACGCTGCTTGCTTAAGATACTTGCTTTATGTAATTCGCTAGTTAATGCTGATTAGTATTCTCGCCTTATTTCTTGCTTTAAACTCGTAGTATTTCCTACTATCCTGTGCCAGAACTTTTATTGACTTTTATTCCTGTCTGTGCCTTTCGTGAATTGTGTAACTAGTGTGCTGGTGTGAACAATATACATTTGTGAAGTACTGTAAGTGTTTTTATTAATATCTATACACAAAATAGTTATCCACACAACTATAATACTTTCTGTTATAAGTATATCATAAAATAAGTTAAACAAAATGAGCTATGAACGTGTCTTAGTTTGTTTTAGGGTAGGAAAATATAAAACATTTTAGGAGGGAAAAAATTGGATGTGGCGGATATTGATATATAGTTATGGATCTGGCGGGTTTTGATATACACTGTGATGGATGTGGCGGATTTTGTTAATCAGTCACTAGAGTCTGAACAATAATACAGTGTGATCTAAGAAGAGACACAGAAATAAAAAAAATAAAACAACACGCTAGCATATTAAATAATATAATAAATATATTAAAGATATTATTGTGGTTTATTCGAATAAAATTATCATTATCACAATGAAAAAGAAATCAAATAGAATTCTCGTTTTCTTCTAACGGGATGCATTGTAGGTCTTGATGTTCTACAAAACCGTCATTAGTTTCTTCAATAATCTTATAATACTTCAAAATATCCATAGCCCTCCAATTTTCACCGTAATGCTTAGTCAATAGGTTCGATAAATCTTTTATTTTGTTTGAATTGACTTTATAACCTTTTTGTAATACTTCGGGAGTAATTTCAGAACAAGTTAGTAATTTATTTATTTACTATGGATCGCCAACCAGGCACACAATGAATACATTATTAAATAAATTAGATTAAATATGAAAGCATACAAGATAAATGGTGCCTCAATTATAGGCAATCACAAGATTCACCAGAGAAGACAATACATGGGTATTCATATCTTAAAAAAAAATTATTTTACATATATTATTTGACTAACACATAAAATAATTATATTATTTAGTACTAACATAATAAATACTTTTAATTTCTATTTTTTTTATCAAATTTTTGGGCCAGATAAGTTTGTGGCACTATGCATATTATAATTATTGTTTGCGTGTGAATTATATTTTCGGCGCCCGATTTTCCCAAAAAAAAAAAACAAATTACTTAAAATGTACAAAGTATTGCTCTTTACAGGCCAGGCTGCTTCCATAAACGGATGCGCTCTTCGTTGGGCCTCAAAATTAAAATTGTTCAGTCGTAATAAAATAGCTAATAGTGAGGCCTATGTCCAACAGTGGACTGCAATAGGTTCGTGATGATGATGATGAATAAAATATAGACTATGCTGCCTACAGATAGTTATAGAATGGTTAAACTCGGTTTAGTAGTTTCCGCTAGAGGTCCGCTCTTCGATTTTATCGATAACAAATAAGAAAAATCTTTGAAATAAAATGAAAAAGTTTTTATTCAAAATAGAATTACAGAAATTTGTGTTTGAACGTCAACTATTAAATCTACCACCGGTTTAACCCTAGCCCTGTCCTGAGAAGAACCGGCGAAACAAACTCTGCGGGCCTCATGATGTGATGAGATTCAAAGTAAAAAATATAAAAATACAAATACATTTTCATAAATAATATAAATGCTATGCAATTTATGAAATTATAATAATTATGGTATAGTAAAAACAGCCTTTATTTTATGACTATACAATTTATTATACAGTAAAGCGCAGAAATTAGTAAAATGTCCGAATAAAGTTTACCTCTTTAATTCTAAAATTCCTGTGATGGTAATATGATTGATGAATCTGAAAGTGACGATGAAAAAAATCTGTAACAAATTTCAAGTTTGTAGGTACAGTAGTTTCGGCTATGCCATCTGTATGGCCTCTATGCGGATGTCTATGGGCGTCGGTAGATGAAAATGGCCGACTGTTCTCATCTCACCTTCAGTACTTATCTAATATTTTTCACAATTATTTTAATAAATTTTCAAAATGTAGTCCGTTTCATTTGATGCACAATGTAGCACGTTTTCTTAAACTATTTTACAATAACCTTAGCGTGTCTCTATCACTATTACGCCACGTATCATGTCTAAGTAGGTACCAACCGTCAGCCGACCTTCAATGAAGACAGGACCCACTATAATGTTGCCTATAATATCAGCCCAAACATTTACGCTGAAGCGCAGTTGGGGGTGACCGCTTTCAATAACATTAGGGTTACTTAACCTTTCGGTTACCGCGGACGTTCATTGACGCTTCAAAAACACGCAGCGAACACGTGGTCGGTACCGGGAGATTTAAGTCTCAAAGTGTTCATTTCGGCTGTTATAAATGCCCACTCGCGTAAACAGGGACTCGTCAGTCCGTATAATATTGGTTGCGAAGATGTTTTGCAACAACCACTCGCAATTCACCAAAACACTTTTCGCGCGGATCCAGCATTATCATGAAGAGCCTGCACACGCTGATAATGATACGGGTGCAGGCCTGTAGTGTGCAACAGCTTCCACATTTAATATTGGCTGACATTGAATCGTCTAGCGGCCTCGTTTGTACNNNNTTTAAAGAATGTATGCTAATTATTATTAAAAATAAATTATGATTTTTTTTATTTTTTTTTATCAATGAGAGAGAGAGTTTATTATTATTATCAATGAGAGGATTTCCGAAGGTAATTTTAGTTTTATACATCGCTATATAAGTATTAAAAATTTTTTACTTGATAATAAGACTCCAATTAATACACTTTATGAATCAGTTTTATTTATTTATTTATTAGTCATCACATAATATAAAATATACTAACAATACTTATAATGACATCTTAAGTTTACGCGAATGTTGCACATTATAATAAAGCTATTTTAACGGCCTCACGGATCATCCTTGGATGGAATCGGTGTTATTTAGCGAGGATTTTTGCTTTATCAAATCTTATATCTGACGACCAGGCTGGTACAGTAGTGCAGGGCTCGGATAAGCGAAATATATTGCGTCAGGGGTCGCGGGTTCGAATCCCGCCTTGGTCATTGATGTTTATCTATGTATTATATGTATTTTTCAGTAATAAAAATCTTAAATATATATAACTTCTTTAATTTATAAAATATATTTCCGTTGTCTAGTACCTGTAACATAAGTCCTTAGCACGGGGGGTAGAATAACGTAGTGTGTAAACTCCACTGCTATATATAAAAAAAAACTTCCCTTTAGTTTTGGAAAATTACCCTACTTTTCTAGTGACAACACCGTACCACTAGTAAATTGTGAAATTAATATTCCTATTTTCTTAACAATACTTACGTAAATTTAAAAACTAACCGGTGAAATAAGATCTTCTATTTGTTATCAGATTTTCCTGCATGGTTATGACACAGTCGAACAGAACAAACCGGCATATTTCTTTTTATATTGAGAGCTCAGAATCGCGTTACGGTC
>LUGF01040684.1:123544-136039 GCA_001625245.1 Calycopis cecrops | reverse complement strand
TGTGTGACGTACTTTATGGATGGCCCCTTATCGCCTTTTTCAAATCTCCTAGATTAGGTAGCCGACCCCGATATCATGTGTCAGAGATACGGGATAAGGCTACGAAAGAGTATGGTAGAAGAAATAGAAAGAATCTAGTATGAAAATAAGGTATCCAAAGACTTAGAATTTGAACATAGAAGTCTCTTGAAACAAGTCTATATACAGGAAAAACGCATATACATAATGTGGAAAATTACTAGAATTCCCTGCAATGTTAGGAATGCGGCGCGGCTATATCAATTAGCTGAGTAATTAACTACTTAATGAATTAGCCAGATATAGCTGCATACTAATTATTCAATTCAGCACAGATGTTTAGTTATAAACAATTACTGCCTTTTAAGTTTTAACAACTCCTTTATATTTAGTTTATGGAATTGATGGAACGTATAACGCTTCTTGATGGAAATTCATATTGTCTCTTGACTAAATTAAAATTATATTTTTTAATAATGTTTCCACCTTTTATATTCCACTTTGTATTTGTTTGTTAGTCAATCTTTTCAAATACAGACTAACATTAAATTAAAAAATAAAACACCGAACTGCTTACAATATACTTTAATGTGCTTAGTACCACTTGCGTTATCAAGACCTATCTAGCGACACCTCATACGTAAGAATGCGTTAAGCCCTTTAAGCTGTAACAGTCAACGTATAAATCTTCATACATATATACTACACTTACATACATACATAGGTACATTCGAAGAACATTTACGTCCTTCTCGTGCAGTCTGATATAATAGACAGTAATGTGGGTAAAGACAACATTATTCATGACGATTCGATTTTCGACATTCCCGTAGGAAGATAGAGCTGTGGGTGACTACAACACGTTACAACGATTTTGTTGCGGCATATACGACCCGTGAAGCCCACGTGAGTACGGCCCCGGTAACAGCTGGCAGACTCGTAAAACTAACTCGATTACATTATCTATGCATTCGCTTCTGTGATCCGCATTTACACCCTCTACAGTCTACACCATAGGTTCCCAAACTTTTCGTCTAACGCCCACTTTGAAAATCAGTTACTTCGTATCGCCCCCTTATTAGTTATTACACCTTGATATTCAAAGACAATTATGTCGTTTCTGGCCCCTTACCGCCCCCCTCTGAGCATCTAGTGCCCACAAGGGGGCGTTATCGCCCACTTTGGGAAAGACTGCTCTACACCATCTCGCACTTACATGGACGACTTAGGCTCAAGTCACACCGAGATGGCAGTCAACGTTACATCATTTTAAGCTTTTTCTTCATTGTTACAACACATAGTAGCGCTTGAGAAAAGTCGCGCGACCAGCCTCGTTGCTTTTAGCACTTCGACGGCCGAAGCACAGAGAAACTGCTGTCGACCGCTGACATCTAGGTGTGATTTGAGCCTAATCACCTCACTGTATCAGCGTCAATGTGACGTCAACGACGCCTATGCAAAAAACCGTGTTGGTAGATGAAGACCAGCGAGTAAACATGGCGCCGATACACCGCAGACCGAGTTGCGGTCGCCGGCTATTAGCGACCTTCAACTCGGAACTGGACTGCGGTTACGTAATCACATAATTACATGCATCATTTATGTCATACTTTATAGCTCCAGCAATCCAGACACGTGGATATGTTTCCAACCAAGATTCCTTGAACATTGAAATGAAATTAGTCCATAGCCGTCCAATTCTGAACGCATGCAACTTTCACCAATAGGGCGCCAGCCATCCCGAGTTTCTGTTCTCTTTATCATCCCACTTCATTATAATATCACAAAATATTGTACAATGTAAGTATTGGCGCAAAAATGATAACACAATGAACAATCGAATAAAATTGACAGATTCCAAATTCAAATGTAATATTTTTTATTTTTAATTGTTACAGTATTTATGACCAGACTACATAATTTCTTAGAGGTATTAGAAAAAACTGGCCAAGTGCGAGTCGGACTCGCGCACGAAGGGTTCCGTACCATTATCTATGAAAACGGGAGCTTATCTTTTGTATGGGAGCAAAAAAATCACGTTTAGGGGCTCCCTTAAATATTCATATTATTTAATTTTTTAGTATTTGTTGTTATAGCAGCAACAGAAATACACCATCTGTGAAAATTTCAACTGTCTAACTATCATAAGTTCATGAGATACAGCCTGGTGACAGACGGACGGACGGGCGTACATCGGAGCCTTAGTAATAGGGTCCCGTTTTTACCCTTTGGGTACGGAACCGTAAAAACAAATTACAGACGCGAACGAAGCCGCGGGTAGAAGCTAGTACCGAATAAATTGACATCTTGTATTTGTCCAACTTCGCCACAGTTATAATTACCACCGACACCAAAAACGTCAAGAGATAAGAGATAAGAGTGGCACATTTCTGACAAATGGTTGTGAGAAATTCTAGCACAATTCATTTATATGACTAGTTTTGATTTAAAGTGTAACTTCTTAGGTGCGTATACAGACACTTTCTATCATCACATCTGAACAATAAAAAAATTCCAAACGAAAATTTATTCCTTATTGCTAGATGTAGTACTTAAAGATCTAAATTGTTCTTCTTATAAAAAAAATGGAGCTAGTAATGGTAGAAACAATTGCTCGCTCCATCTTTTTATAGTATAAGAAGGCATAAGCATAAGCAGCCGGAGCAATTTTTATGACTAGCGACGCCCATAGACATCCGTATAGTTTGTACAGATGCATTGCCTTCTTCCTCCCCTCTTCATGGGCCACCGGCTACTTACACAGCACACGAAACGTGATAGCGCAGCTGTCACTTTGCGTCAGTCTCGTGTAAACGAGAGGTACCTCCCCGGTCGTGCCGGGCCAATTCAGCTGCATACATCCATGCAGTGTGGCACTACCTCTTACTAAAGAACTCTACCTACTCCATAAAACAGAATGTATCAAATTAACAAAAGGTTTAATTTTTTTTACACCCTTGTTTTCTTTCTAAGGGCCAAGGGGTTGCATGTCTTAAAATTTCGCGGCGACCGCTCTCCATCTCGGAAAATGTCCAAAGTTTATATTTCCAGCGTTGTCACAAGTATCCGGCACTGTCCTCATTATATTCATTTTGGAGCAAGGCCAAATAAATATTTAAGCATCTTACTTGCAAATTTTAAAAAGTTTCAAAGAGTTCATCTATATTCACTAGCTTTAGCTTTGCAAGCAAAGTATTATAATAAATATTTATTCTGCGGGAAATATGGCAGATATTTTGTTTGATTTTGACTTGTGTTGATTTTGATTGCTAAGTCAATCTATTTATAAAAAGCCTAAAGGATATTTAATATTGATATGGTACGTAGATTGTAAGGACTAAATAAATTGAACGACTGGGTCATATAACATTGATCTCACATTTTTTTACGGTAGACAAACTCACTTGCGAGACTTGAATGTTTTTAGAAGTCGTTTTTGATGGCGTCAGAATCACACGAGGGATACAAGCTTCCGTTTTTTAATTCAACAACGTCATAAACTCAAGATTGACAACGGGAAATCGTAAAACAAGCGCTTTCATGGCGACGTATTTTCACAATTGTAAATTGTTACGATTATGTTTTACGTCTTTCTTGTTTCATTTTGAAGGCAACAGTCGTCTATGAAGGCATTTATTGTGAATGTTAAAACGCTGTATATTGCGTCATTATTATATTTTAATACATGTGTGCTTGCTGTAGAACTGTGCATACTTAAGTATGCATATTCTAAGGTTTATTCGTATAAGTCACGCGTCACTTTAACGTAAAAGCATCTAATGGTTTTTGCTGTCGACAATCATGCTAGGGTTCGTAACTTTGAACAGAGCGTTATAATGCCATGTGGACCTTCATAAAGTGCCCTAACGTGAAATACTTAGACCAGCACTTCCACTTCTTAACATACAACTATTTTTTGAAAGAAAACCATTTATTCGATTTATTATAACATAATATACTTTAACAAGAACAAATTAAATTAACAAATATAAAGGATAATATAAGGGTTCCGTTTTTTCTCTTTGAGATACGGAACCCTAAAAACGAGCAGTCGCAGCCATTTTCATGACTGACACCCATAGACGTCCGCACAGAAGTCATACAGATGCTGCTCTCCATCCTCCTCCCACTTCCACGGTCCACCGACTACTTACACACCGCACGAAACGAAGCAGCACAGCTGTCACTTTACGTCGGTATCGAGTGAGTGAGAGAGTTGGCTCGGCACAACCGAGGAGTACCGCGTGAGCACCGGTGGCCCCATAGAAGGAAGGAGGAGGGTAACAAACTACAAAACCTCTACAAAAATTACATTGTGGATAAAACATAATCAGATTGCCTCAAATTGTCTTTCTATTGCTGCTCATTTTTGTGGCAATGATTTTGTGAAAAGGAATATTTCCATTCCATCTAAGAATATCTTTCTCATATTTGAAGGCAAAAAAAAGTCTATCCTAGTCAGTAGGTATTTAATTTTACTTTGTTGCTATATTTGTTATTATATACTTTGTTTAAATATTATCATCTTTAACATATGTCATGGGTAAACGAATACAGGCCTGCAACTTAAAATCGCAGAAAAAATAGAGGAACGCGGCATTCGGTATGAAATGCAGAATTTTCATAGTGTTGCATGTCAATGGGTGAGCATGTGCGAGTGCGTGCCTATGTGCTACAATGAAACGTAGTTGTGTTTATTGTTAAATGAGTATATCGTGATATATATAATGTAATCCATATCAATGTTATAGTCCGAAGTTACACGCCATGAATGCATATCATTAAATTACAATAAAACAACAACGGATTTTATAACGGTTTATTTAATTATTTTAGAAGTAGTTGTAATATTCGGGTAAACTTGGATCATCATTATGTGTACCATTCAATTTATTACAATAAAATCTTCTTTGAAATATAAAGGTTCATTGAAAGAAAGAAAGAAAGAAAAGTTTTTTATACAAAATATATTTTTATATATTTATATAAAATAGAATTACAGGAATTACTTTTTGAACGTCAACCCTCCTATGCATTCGTCCCTCCTATGCAGTTGAGTACTGTCAGGGTATCCTAGAGAGCTACAGGATATATGGGCAGTATATAGCTCTCCTTTTTTACGCAGGGAAATACCTTTACGTACACTACCCAGGAGCCCGGGTGGCTCAACAGGGAACAGTGTCGGGTTCGTCAATTGGGTTGCCCCAACCGACTAAGCTCCTGCGGGTGCCTTCAGCCGCTAAAATTGGAAGGTCCTGTATCAACAAGCAACAGAATCCCTCCAGCGACAGGCTGGCTCTGAACAGCCCCTACTACAACATCGGAACCATGCAATGAGGTCAGGTTCCCATCCTGACCCCTGGTCCCAATACTCCAACGGAGGACGCCACTAATTTGTCCGAAGCGGACCCGCCGGTCGTCCTAATCCAAATCCACGCCGCCATCTGTTGACTCAGAGGGAAGGGTGGAGGACCCTCCAACTGCTGCTCTTTGTCTCTCTCTCCAACGTACCTAGCTCTCCTAGGATACCATGATACAGAGCTGCTCGTCTAAAACCTATTTACAATTCTCCATCAACTACAAAGTAACAGACAACAATTAGTCGGAATCACAGCGCCACTAAACGGCACGTCGGTGGATGTTGACAAATGGCGGCGGTGCCGGCGCGGAGCGGACAATGGCGGCCGGCGCTAATTGATGGCTCACGACAGCGATACGTCGACAGGCGCCGATCTTTATGTAGCTGGATAGCATATTGACGATCTATTGGTAATGTAAGCTGGTACGCACGCGCGTCTTGCGTCTGAAGTCGCGGGTTCCAACTGGATAGCTGGCACATGGACTACCAACGGGTACGGGTAAGCTGGTATAATAATAATAATAACTTTATTTTATTTAACATTAACATTAAGTGGTAACATTATGGTATGGTATGCATGCATATGTTACGTCGCGGGTTGGAAACCTGCTCAGATCACGGAAAATATTATTGAAACCTCGGTCTCGATATCTATTGACTCTATATTATTATTATTTATTATTTTAAAGGACGATTTATCTAGAAAATATAGCGAGGATTTCTTGAAGTCAGTGCTTCAATAGATTTACTAAACAAGTATATAGCACGCGTTAAGTTAAGAATAATAGTGTATTGTAGTAGGTTTGATAGGTCGAGTGAAAACTTCATGCTTGAAACATTTTTAACAAAGAAAATAATTTGAATTTGATTTTAAGAACGAATGAGAATTTTCTGCATTGACATAATAAAATATTTATTCTGGGTCAGAACGAATTATGCAATGAAATGAAATGGATGTGAATTGAAAAGATATTATCTTAGCTAGGGCTATATTTTATATAATCATAAATGTATTCGTGCGACAAAATGAAACAAGAAAATAAACAGTTAAATAAATATAACGAAGTTTTATATCCTTATAACTCAGATGAGAAAGTGTAGCTAGGTCAGTAATTGCAACGATAGGAAGCGGCATTACAGTATGTAAAGCAACAGAACCTACATGCACCCTAAACTGTAATTTAGTTTGTATTAAAATGTGGCGTCACAAGCTATCCAGTTTTATAGAGATCAGTGACCGGCCGAAACCGCAACTATGGAAACTACCCTCAGCTAATGCATATCATAACCGCGCTTTCAGCGGTGACTCTGTGCGAGTACACAAGACTGTGGTATAACCCACTACTGGCCGTTGTGCAGATAAGAGCTAGTGCCACTGCTGCATTGCTTTCTTTGCATTTCACTTACGTGCCCCTGTGATCGTAATGTCTCTGCCGGACAGGCTTGTGGGGAGATAACAGACTAAGAGCAGCTCAGCCGGTCCCCAAGGAGGAAAAGTCCGGCTTTTTCACCGAGGCAGGCCTGTCGCTGGAGGGAACCTGTTGCCTGTAGATTCGGGACCCTCCAGATGCCGCCGCCATAGCAGCCGAAGGCGCCCCCCACAGGGGTTTAGTCGCAATGGACACGTCGTAAAGTCGAGACCGATATAAGACTAGGCCACCCGGGCTCTAGGTGTCATACGTAAATATATTCACCTGCGACAAAAAAATATAAAAAAATAAAGGGACTTAACGATGAACAGAAATAAGAGTCGTTTTGAAAGCAATTAATTCCATATCGCTAACAAATTTCTTTTATCAAATATTTTCTTTTCACAAGCACAAAACGTATTCGAAATAAATTACGCCAGATAATAAGGACTGGCACAACTCTGCTGGCAGTCTCATTATATTTTGTTTTTTTTTCTTGTAGGCTAATATATATTTTACCGAAAAGAATATTTATTATTACAATTATGTACTAGTTTCTCATTTCACTTTGTTTGCGGAAAGTTTACCTGGCAACCTCTCCACTTTGTACTTCGTCTACTACGACTGTATCGTGTATAATATACAGTACTATCTATCCCTAGAGCTTTAACCCGAGTAAAATCCATCCTAAAGAAAGAATTTACTTTCGGAATAAAATGTAATTTAGTTATTCCAGATAAATCGAATTTTATCCAAATCCATGAACGTCCGATTTCAATATACTATCCACCTAGGTATTTGGCGACTGGGGATATCATTTTGACACATTTGGCATGGAACTTTTGTCAAAATTCTATCTCAAGTAAGTAGCCAAACTCAGCTCATCCATTGTAATAGATAGAATATTAATAACAGTCGTAAGTTTTGGAATCCAAGTTGTCCAAGCATACGTTTACACCTCACCAGTAAAACTCAGAAATTTGTCTGAATTCACTTTTACTTTTACTTGCCATTGTGGAAAATTGTTATAATATGTCTATAATTTCAGTGTTTAGCAAAATATACAATTCTCCATTTAACATAATATTGTTTCAGGTATATTTATTTGTGTAATTTAAAGTTCAATGTCACATAAGTTTAAATTAGCTTCAAAATATAAACTAGAGTAGCAAAAAGCTTTCCAGGATTCACACAACTTTAAGCAATTAGCAAACTGTCATAACTTGTACAAGAACTAAGTGAAGCTACAGTTGCCCGTAAAAAGCGGCGGCTAAAAGCTTTTGTTAAAGGATAAACGTGAAAACGTAATTTGTCAACAGCCGGTGATAGTGGTAGTGGGACAGAGGGACAGTGTGACGATGGGACAGTGGGACGATGGGACAGTGGGACGATGGGACAGTGGGACAATGGGACACTAATAATATGGGACGCTAGAAGGCTGAAGTCGCAGAATTGAAAGCCACGAATTTCTGGGACATGGTGGAAAGGCGGTACCACATGAGCATAAAACGGTTTCTTATCGTTTTCGTTTGTTTACTCCTGAGCGGGATAGATCGACGCGGATGGTGGGACGGTGAGACAGCTTGATATTGATGAAACTGATCCGTCTTGTACTTTTTAATAACACTCAATTCTGATCAGAAATTTGAACGTATCCGTTACATATTTATGAGGTAAAAATCATTACAGATTCTATGAAATTCGATGAACTGGGGGAGAGGGGGTTGGGTAGGGGGTTTGATTCATTACATGACCAATATCCGGCCCACGGCCAACGCCAAGGACCAATGGCTGTGAAATACAATTTACTTGTTTCCACAAGGTGGAATTGCCTCGATGAAATAGTTATTAACGAGAAAACTTCTGGACCAAAAAAACCATTGACGGAATAATATCATAATGTTGGTAATGGACGGAATTTCCATCCTAATGCATGGTACGTGTTAGGTACAGTAATGTCTTGATTTTCTTTATTTTTATTATTTATTTCATTTAGTATTATTTAATGTTGAAAATAGAAGATGCCGGAATATGTATCGAATATAATTCATTTAGGATTCATCGATTAGATCATTTATAAAGAATAAATATATTTACTACAAACTTAAGGATGATGAGGAAATTACTATACCCAACATGTACATATATTGGAATGGAAACGTACTCAAATTTAGAAATAGAAAACTTTACTTATGTAAGTTACATATTGGTAAAATATCACTCCAGTAGATTATACCTGTTTTACAGGAATTTTGGTACATTACTTACAAGTGAGAATTACCTTCTGCAGATAGACAAATTTGCGGTGTGTGTGATGTTTTATACACAGTAATAAGTTATTGTTAGCCAGCATTCTTATGAAATAATTTTTAAGAATCTGAATTTTTCGTAATAATTAAGTGACGATTTCAGTACTTTGCTTGTGTTTCATCGATTAAGCAGACAAAAAAAATATCTAACAGCGTTATCAGCAATTTCCTGCTATAATCAGCTGGGACATCGGCTATTTTTCCCGCGACTGTTGTTCGCCATTATCTAGGTTGCACCTATTCAAAGCAAGATTCCATTTAAAGTAATTTAGCAGCCGGAGGAGAAGGAAGGAGGGCAATTCATCTGTATCTGTAGAACCTCTATGCGGATGTCTACGTAACCATGAAAATGGTTCGGATTGCTCGTTTTTTTTTTTATGATATAGGAGGGCAAACGAGCAGCCGGAGCCATTTTCATGACTACCGACGCCCACAAACATCCGCATAGAGGCTATACAGATGCGCTGCCCTCCTTTCTCCTCCCACCTCCATGGACCACCGGCTACTTACACACCGCACGAAACGCGACAGCACAGCTGTCACTTTACGCCAGTCTCGTGTAAGCGAGAGGTACCTCCCCGGTCGTGCCGGCCCAAATCGTGCCTGCAAGCATGCAGTGTGGCACTACCTCTTACCTGGTCATGAAAATGGTTCCGATTGCTCGTTTTTTTTTTATTTTTTTTTATGATAGGGCTCGTTTGCAGTACACTATAAAAAAATCCAAACAAACTCGTGTAAAACCGCGCTGCGCAGTTCCAGCCGCAGCACCGAACGTATGAGCACAAATATTAGCTCGTATTTATCTCGCGCGCGTCTGCTGACGCGCGCGGCTGATAACGTATTTATGTTTTCGGGACACATGTTTTATGCACGCACCCACGCCGGATAAGGATCGCGGATAAATATTTGAACGGCCCAAATTTGCCCCGCGGCGGTTGTGTTGTGTACAGGGTTGTCAGGCCCAGAAATCAAAAAACCTGACACAGGCTCAACTTTAGCAGGAAATATTGCCCCCCTGTAAGCCTGACACTGGGTTTATAAATGAAAAGGGGTCAATGTATATTGTATACGCCTCTACAATAAGATCCCAGAAAGCGTTCAAAAACTCTCAATCAACATATTTAAACAAGTAGTTAAGGAACGCTTGTGTGGTAAGGGATATTACAAAGTAATAGATTTTATGACAGATACCACACCTTGGGAATAGTACCCTCCTCCCAGGCTACTTCTATACAAAAATAAATGCAAATTATATTTTTTAATGTATATAATTGAAAAATGTATAATGAAGAAATTAATGAAGCCCGCTGAGTTTGTTGCGCCGGTTCTTCTCAGGACAGTGCTAGGGTTGAACCGGTGGTAGATGGAAATTTTTGACGTTCAAAAAGCAATTTTTTAAATTCTATTTTGAATAAAAATATTTTGATTTTGATTTTGAAATTTTTTTTTCAGTTAGTTTTTCAGGTAGTTTTGTGTTATGCACTTGTTTCTTATGTCGTCGACATTATTGTCGTATCTTTAAAAACGTCCGCTAACTTTTGGTAAAACCGTCAGAAGCCTAGCAAAAGCCGGACGGGCCGGACTTGTGTATATTGATCTGACACAACTGTAAAGAGCCGGACATGACCGGCCAAATCCTGACACCTGGCAACCCTAGTTGTGTGCGTCCGGGACACGGCCGGAGATTATCGACTGGACCGTCAACGGGACGTGAAACGATCTCTTTATTGCCTTGTAATCAACTGTACCAACACTAACATATTGAGATCAAGATGCTTAGGCAATTTAGGGAAAGTACTGAGAATTAAGTAACGAGATTAAGGGCTTGTTTCACGATTTATTAAGTGCCAAATTGTTATTCGATACTTGACTTTTGACTACCTCCATAAATTCTACTTAATATTATAAATCCGAAAGTTTGTATGTTTCTTTGTTTGTTTGTTACTTTTACACGCAAAAACCGCTGAACCGATTTTCATGAAATTTGGCACACACAGGATGTTGGATGGAGGACTTTTTATCCCGAAAAAATATTCCTGTGGGATTTACGCAGGTGAAAGCTCGGGGCGCATCTAGCGATTCATATTAATTACTTATAGGTCAAATTAGGTCCAGGACAGTCTACTTAATTCTAAGTGCAAAAGTCAGTAACTCATCTATTCTATAGATATAAAATAAACCTGTAACTGTAAACTGTTTGTGCACGCTAATCTCAGAAAGTGCTTGGAGACGGATTTGGATACAGTATTCAGGAATATAATTACGATGGGTTTCCCTTAAAATTTAGAGTAATAATTTTACATGGATGAAATTGCGGGCGTAGCTACTCTATACATATAATAAATCTGTAGAAGGGTCAATTCTGTACATTGAAAATATTGAAAAAATAAATAGCCGGGGGTGTTACCGGATCGATACCAAACCCAAATATGCGATTAAAAAATTTTTTGTCTGTCTGTCTGTATGTTCAGGCATCACGTGAAAACTAACGGTTCGATTTCGATGAAACTTAGTATAATTATACCTCATTATCTGGGCATAAAATGGGATACCTTTTATCCTGAAAAAATATGTAGATAAAAAATAAATCCATCCACGCGAAGACCGACATCCGCGCGGACGGAGTCGCGGGCGGAAGCTAGTATAAAATAAGAATGAAGTGCATACTCTTAAGTTGGTATACGTTTTTATGATTTTCAAGATTGTTCAGAGCAACACGTAACCATAATTTGACATTGACTGACAAAATTCTGTGCTCAATTAGATGAGTGACATGAAATCGTGAGTTTTAGTGACACAGGTGACTCGTGACTCTATTCCCAGCATTTGTTATCTTGTCATTTGTGTCAGGAAATTAGTGACACAGGTGACGCGTATTATTTTCTATCTCCAACATTAGCTGTCTGTCAGTCAGTCTACATTATGATCTCCGTCCTCGTGTCCGCGGGGAGGTGACATGCGACTCCCGTCACACCGAGCGGAGCGAAACGAAACCGGCGTAGAGCAGCTGTCTGCCACAGATCTTAACATGTATACTGGCGACTGTGCTCAGCCAATCATCCTTGCGATGATCGGCTGAGCACACTCCCGGGTTCGAGATTGATGAGGCGTAATGTGATACTGGGATTTCTTTATCATAGTATAAGTTGGCGAACGAGCTGTCGGATCCATTTTCATTACGTCACATACATTCACGTCTATAGCCATCCGCATAGAAGTTATACAGATGAGTAGCCATCTTCATCTTTCCCACTCCGTGGGACGCCGGCTACTTACACAACAAACGCGACAGCACAGCTGTCACTTTACGCCAGTATCGTGTAAGCGAGATGCATGCATGCAGCGGGACACTACCTCTTACCATGTAATACCAATTTCTAAATAACAGTACGGTGTCAAA
>LUGF01040684.1:99425-119781 GCA_001625245.1 Calycopis cecrops | reverse complement strand
GTCTGCTGACGCGCGCGGCTGATAACGTATTTATGTTTTCGGGACACATGTTTTATGCACGCACCCACGCCGGATAAGGATCGCGGATAAATATTTGAACGGCCCAAATTTGCCCCGTGGCGGTTGTGTTGTGTACAGGGTTGTCACGCCCAGAAATCAAAAATCTGACACAGGCTCAACTTTAGCAGGAAACATTGCCCCCCTGTAAGCCTGACACTGGGTTTATAAATGAAAAGGGGTCAATGTATACGCCTCTACAATAAGATCCCAGAAAGCGTTCAAAAACTCTCAATCAACAAATTTAAAAAAGTAGTTATGTAACGCTTGTGTGGTAAGGGATATTACAAAGTAATAGATTTTATGATAGATATCACACCTTGGGAATAGTACCCTCCTCACAGGCTACTTCTATACAAAAAGAAATGTAAATTATATTTTTTAATGTATATAAATGAAAAATGTATAATGAAGATATTAAAGAAGCCCGCTGAGTTTGTTTCGCCAGTTCTTCTCAGGACAGTGCTAGGGTTGAACCGGTGGTAGATGGAAATTTTTGACGTTCAAAAAGCAATTTTTTGAATAAAAATATTTTGATTTTGATTTTGAAAAAAATGGTAGTTTTGTGTTATGCACTTGTTTCTTATTGTCGTATCCTTAAAAACGTTCGCTAACTTTTGGTAAAACCGTCAGAAGCCTAGCAAAAGCCGGACGGGCCGGACTTGTGTATGGCCTGACACAAATATAAAAAGCCGGACATGTCCGGCCAAATCCTGACACCTGGCAACCCTAGTTGTGTGCGTCCGGGACACGGCCGGAGATTATCGACTGGACCGTCAATGGGACGTGAAACGATCTCTTTATTGCCTTGTAATCAACTGTACCAACACTAACATATTGAGATCAAGATGCTTAAGCAATTTAGGGAAAGTACTAAGAATTAAGTAACGAGATTAAGGGCTTGTTTCACGATTTATTAAGTGCCAAATAGTTATTCGATACTTGACTCTTGACTACCTCATAAATCCTACTTAACATTATAAATAGGACAGTTTGTATATTTCTTTGTTTGTTTGTTACTTTTACACGCAAAAACCGATTTTCATGAAAATCGGCAAACACATAGGATTTTGGATGGAGGACTTTTTATGCCGAAAAAATATTCCTGTGGGATTTACGCAGGTGAAACTGCGGGGCGCAGCTAGCGATTCATATTAATTACTTATCGGTCTAATTAGGTCCAGGACAGTCTACTTAATTGTAAGTACTAAAGTCAGTAACTCATCCATTCTATAGATCCTACTAATATTATAAATGCGAAAGTTTGTAAGGATGTTTGTTACTCTTTCACACAAAAACTAATGAACGGATTTTCATGAAACTTTACAGTAATATAGCTTTCATATCAGAATAACATAATAAGTTAAAATTTTGAATCAATTTTGAAGTCCGAAATCCACGCGGGCGAAGCCGCGGGCGGAAACTAGTTTAAAATAAACCTGTAACTGGAAACTGATTGTGCAAGCTAATCTCAGAAAGGGTTTGGAGACGGATGTGGATACAGTATTCAGGAATATGATGACGATGGGTTTTCCTTAAAATTTAGAGTAACAGTTTTACATGGATGAAACTGCGGGCGGGACTTGGATAAAATAGCTAGTATAAAATAAGAATGAAGTACATATTCTTAAGTTGGTATACGTTTTTATGATTTTCAAGATTGTTCAGAGCAACACGTAATAATTTGACATTGACTGACAAAATTCCGTACTCAATTAGAAGAGTGACATGAAGTCGAGAGCTTTAGTGACACAGGTGACTCGTGACTCTATTCCCAGCATTTGTTACCTTGTTATTTGTGTCAGGAAAATAGTGACACAGGTGACTCGTATTATTTTCTATCTCCAACATTAGCTGTCTGTCAGTCAGTCTACATTATAATCTCCGTTCTCGCGTCCGCGGGGAGGTGACATGTGACTCCCGTCACGCCGAGCGGAGCGAAACGAAACCCGCGGCGCGCGGCGTAGAGCCACTCAGGTCTTAACACGTATAGTAGCTAGTGTGCTCAGTCACTGATCGCGAGGTTCCGGGTTCGAGTTTGATGAGACGTAATGTGTTACTGGGTTTTCCATATAGTATAAGCGGGGGAACAAGAAGTCGGAGCCATTTTATACATATAGATTATAGAATATAGAAGTTATACAGATGAGTAGCCATCTTCATCCTCCCTCCTCCGTGCGACACCGGCTACTTACACAACAGACGCGACAGCTCAGCTGTCACTTAACGCCAGTGTCGTGTAAGCGAGATGCATGCATGCAGCGGGACCCTACCTCTTACTACATAATTCCAATTTCTAAATAACAGTACGGCGCCAAAATTGTTGGTGTTTAATGGACGCGAGTTTATAGACTCGACATGCGTGTGGCGAGGACCACATATTCTCCTCAATCCTCATATCGCTCCTCCCCAAATTGTCAGTGAGATGCGTGTTGAGGACGCGAGTCAAATAATTAAAAAAAAGTAGAAGTGTAAAAATACGATGTGACGATTAGCAAATGTTACTTCGGTGTGAATTACTGAACTTAAAATATGTGGAATGAACTTATTTCGTTCTTTCCATCGATTTGTTCTCCAGGCAATTGCGAGTGTCTCTTCTTGTTTCCTCAGTCCTACATATAAACAGCCACTAGGTCGTCAGATAGACATTGCTCCCGTCTAGTTCTACTAAGTTATTAGTATTGCGTCCATCTAGACCGCAGCGCTGTACATAAATCTTGTCACGACACCCACAGCGGACGGTGTAACGGTGAATGCAGATTGCTTCATTTACAGGCTTTGCCGTGAATAGATCTGTAATCTAATATATAAAATTCTCGTGTCACAGTTTTCGTTGCCATACTCCTCCGAAACGGCTTGATCGATTCTCATGAAATTTTGTGAGCATATTGAGTAGGTCTGAGAATCGGCCAACATCTATTTTTCATTCCGATATTCCCACGGGATCGAAAGTTACGCGGGTGAAACCGCGGGGCGCAGCTAGTAGTTTAATATAAAAATAGATTTGAAACTATACATATATTGTATTGGTATGTACTACACGGACGCCGTAAGTTGGGACCTGGCAAGAATGCGAAGAATGCTCTCTAGCCCCGCACTTCCCCCGATGACGCCCTATGGCGAGATCGGGGCTGGTGCGGGGCTAGAGAGCGGGGAATGAAATTTTTGCTAGGTCCCAACTTACCGCGTCCGTGTTGTTATACAGGGTTAGTTTTTGGTCACCGGCCATATTTAAAAATAAGGAAATAAACATAATTTCAAGGGTGTGTTTTAATTGTATCGTCTTATTTATAATATTTTGTTACATAAACATCGATTTGAAACGGTCCTTAATTATACCTACACGCATTAGCACCCGAAGAGTGTGTTGACCTCAACAGCTGATTGTGTGTTCGCGGCCGCCGCGCGCCGCGCCGCGGCTATGATCAATTACGTTATCCACACGGAATTTATTTTCGTACGGGACAAAAATATTTTTTATATTATTTTTCTTATTTGTTTTATTTCGTAAATCGAATGTATTATCGATTCTGAACCAAATCTGAAAATTTGGCCGGTGACCAAAAACTAACCCTGTATAGGTATCAAAAAGGACAGGGTTCGTCTACGGGACTGCAGGCCTAAAATCGGGTTACCACTAGACCAGATTATTGGATAAAGTTTGTGTAGAGATATTTTAATCTCACCAACCATAAATCATGATTTTTTAATTTTAATACTAGCTTCCGCCTCCTGCTTCGCCTGCGTGGATTTAGGACTTCTAAAATGGAGGTTCTCAAATTAAATTCTTATGTCTGAAAGATTCACAGATCCCCCCGTATGTACCTAGTCCATATGTTGACCCGACCTGTTAATAATATTCATGCAAAATTTGAAGTAAATCCATGCAGTACTTTTTGATTTTAGCCATACATACAGACAAACAGGCAAGAATTCTAAAATCTGTATTTTTGGCCTCGATATCGATTTTAGATCACGCCCCAAGTATTTATTAAAAAAAATATTCAATGTACAGTTTTGACGTTTCTGCGATTTTATTATACGTATAGAAAAGGTATTCTAAACGTGCTTGTAGTTTTCATAATTAGATTCAAAAAGCCTTCTCCTTTCATAACTTTCCTTAGCACGTTGCAAATAAAAAAATATAAAATAGATGAAAGATATAGAACTAGAGCGATTTCCCGCGTGACTGGTCCGCGAGAGAATCCTCCGCCTTCGAGAAATATCGCCCTGAATCACGTAACAAGGTACACGTTTAAGAGCCAGCCCTTGTACATCCGCCCTGTAATAGAATCACAAATTTAATATCACATTCCCTTATAATATCAAAGGCTAACTACAGGGCCGTATTTGGGAGAAGACAAAGTAAACCCCGAGGCTTGATAAATAGCCTCCCACCAACACACACAAACACAAACACACACACATAATGAAAGGCAGGCCCTGTGCAGGCCCTTCATTTATTAGATTATTATATTACCGTAGAGGAGGCGGCCTCATATTTTATGTGGGTACTGCAGCATATGGCAAAGACACAGAGTAGCCAAATTTCTACACAGACAACAGTTTTGTAATTCCCATTTTATTATTGCATTTTCAGCTTCAACTACTTGTACTGGTCTGACATCTGTTTGACGGATATTTATCAGTCTTGATATTTAACACATATTTATTAATAACATCAAGGCAATATAAAAAACTTAACAAAGTATTGTGTAAATAACAAGTAAAGCCTTTTAAAACGTAATAATTAATTTTTAACATTCCTTTAATAAAAAAGGTTTTGTCTCCATTTGCTTGTTGCCCCAGGGTCTCCAGACGTCAAAATCCAGCCCTGCTAACATATAATCATTGTTCTATTATACAGGGTGTTTGGCTTAAGGCGTGGTGGCATTTTATATCTGACAGTAAAACGCCATGGAGTCGGTCAAGGTCCATGGATTAGGGCCCCCCTGAGGGTTTATGGGGTGTGTTATATGCGATTTTAACGTTGTTTCGCCCCACATAAACACTGTTTACTGCGTACTTCGCTCGCGCGATGTGAACGCCAATGAACTTCGAACAATCAGCTTTTAATTAAACAGAAGTCAGATAATTAGCAGGATGCGTACGACTCGAGCGAACTTTGAAAGATTCATCTCATTCAAGTTTCGTTCGAGTGGCACTCGACTGGCAGGGAGATACGAAAACTTTGTGGAATTCAAACTGAACGTTAATGATCTTTGGTTACTTCGGAAAACTTTGCATTTACTTACTCCAGGTCTGCCTTCGGTCGGAAATGTAAAATATATGCAAAAGCCGCAAAATATTTCCTAAGCAGTCTCATTTTATTGGTAGAGAAAAAACTGGGTGCTTTCTTATCTCAAATAACGAGTGTAGGTTTTATAATACTTTTGAACAAGTATTTTGTCGCATGCTTGTTGGATAAACTCTATTGTTTTATTGTTCTTGTACATGGAATCTGTTATGCATTACTTACGACACAGCGAACGCTAAAATACATCCACATAAAAATAACCAACACGATGCGATAGCTGTGGTCGTATCAAAAATGCTGGATTACCCACAACACATGGGCTACAAACCAAAAGTTACGCACACGACTGTTTTCAGCTTCCTCATCGTATCTACAAATAATAGTTCGCACTTCATAAACGTATTAGCAGCCGCGATAAACGGTGTTGCAAATAAAACGCGACGCGCTAACTCCAATCCGGCCGGTTGGTTGGGCAATCGTGATCTCATTCCGACGTTCAATCTAACCCACTCTATTTTCAATCTGCGGGGATTACAAATTCAACCGCCTTATAATAACGTAAAAGAACATATTTTGGTCTAATTTAAATATTGTCGATGAATATTAGGATACAAAACCTTTTTCTACAATAACAACACATATTTACACAGTGAGAATAGTGCTACATGTCATGATATTCACAAATTTGTCTTGTTCTTTACATTCCATAGTTCTTCATAAACGCCGTTTTTTAAATACTGTGAAGACCATCTTCAATCTGATGCTATCTCAATTACGGTATTTCCAGGAATATACTTAGAAACTAGTAGGTAGGTAAACTACTATTATTCCAGAATAATTAATACACTTTTGATCTATCACAACATATTCAGGGGTAAACTACAAAAATGACATTTGAAACGGTGTCAACCCAACTCAACTCACGTGGTTATAATTAATTTGAACCCTTACCTTTTCGCCTAATATCATTATATAAAAGTACCGTCAACGTCGAGTGAACGGTTGAATGTGTCAACCGTGAACTCCTTCCATTAAAACTTCCTTATTAATTCCTACGATTTTCTGTAGCACTTTTTTATTCGTTTATTATAAAGACTTGGGTCGATTTTAGACATTAAGGTTACGAGATTTTCTTTCCTGTTAGAATTCATATGAAGCATTTAAGCAATAGTTAAGATTTAAATATCAAAAGCTACTTAACAATTTAAATGTAACTTGTCAAAGGGGCCCTTAAAATTAACAATATAAAAATATGTAAATTTATTTAATTACAAGTACCTTGAACAAGTTGAATAAGCAGATGTTTTCACGCTGATGGTTTATCATCGCCAATTAATCAATTAACACAATACACACCATTCATTCACTCGACACCGCAGTCCATTGTATATTATTTATCCGTTGACAGGACTGGGAAACAACTAAAGAATTACTTTTTATGAAAGTATTTGTTCGGGGAATGGTGCTAGCGTAAAGCGAGAATAGCAGTTGCGCCAAAACGGAGCCCTGGAGGACTGCTACTGGGATGGTGAGTGCTGCCGATACCACTGCTTCTGAACTATGGCTGAGGCCATTCAGTGCGTCTCTGTGATGACCACTAGCCTATCTGGCAGGTCAGTTACATGTACAGGTACAAGGTAGTTGGTTTTAGCTCATGATAAATGGAAGTGGAATAAGCAGATGTTTTGACGCCGATGGCTCATCCTCGTGAATTAATCAATCAACACAACACACACCTTTTGTTTACTCGACATCGCAGTCCATTGTATTATTTATCAGTTAACGAGACTGGGAAACAAACACTTTGTAGTTATGAATAAATATTGTTTAGTAAAATTATTAATGGCGATCATCATCAGCGTCATTTCCGTTACGTTTGTCTTCTCTGAAATAAATAGAGAACAGTCAGGAATGATTGTATTTTTTACGATAAGTAACAAGCTAACTTTTAACACTGTTACTTTCGTTTATTAATGTGAGTACAAGGAGATACCCTTCTCCCTGTAGAGAAACGATGAATCTCTCACAACCCGACGTGTATCTGCCAATTTACGCTGGTATTTAAGTGATGCAGAGGACCTTTCGCAGTGGCAGCTCTGGCCACAATGTGTCAACGACATAAACGTGTAGCGTGCCGTGTAGTACTCGTATTACGACGTAGTAAGTACTACTAGTATACGTAGTACTAGTACGTAACCGAGTATTAGTGTCGCTGCATATATCTCGGTAGAAATTAGAATGGAAATATTGTTTGGACGGGGATATACTGTTATCTGGGACAATATCCGTCTCGCGCCCGGCTCCGATTAGATACCAATACCGGAGATATTTCGTTACGTCACCACAACTGAAATAGCTCGCGCGTTCTGTCGGATAAGGAGCACGTTGTGTGTAGGATATTCATGTGTGTACACAAAATGTGTGCGTTTTTAGATTTCATCCATGTTAGCGAGATTAACTGAAATTCTAAGTTTCCAGAGCTTGGTACAATCACGTATACAAAAACCCTAATGCTTATATAGTGCAATATCATGTTGTGTGACCGTATATTTATATCTGTATAACCTCTATGCGTCTATGGGCGTCGGTAGTCATGAAAATGGCTCCAACTGCTCGTTTGCCCTCTCATACTATAAAAAAACAGCTATATCTGAAGACATTTTTCCCATTTAGGTACATAGGCTCTAGTGTTTTTACAATAACAGTGTAGCAAAACAAAACCTAGCAACAAATACGGACAATACAAAGTCGTATGTACTTTATACATGTTTTTCACGTCGTTAGATAAACTCATTGTTTTCACGGAGCGGAACGCGCGACGGAAGTCCGCGCTCGAGAGCACATCTAGGGGATATACGTAGTTCAGCCAGGGCACAAACACAATATCTGGAATTACTTCTTTTTTTTTGCTGCGGCTGTGGAATTTAGGGTAGAAGGCGCTGTATATAGCGCCATCTGCGAACTCCTACCCTCCCCCTACGGAGTGGGGAAACTACTACTTTAATACAGTAGGTAACTAATGGGATTTTATACTAGTGTTATAAAGTAGAAAGATTTGATTGTTACTTTGTTTGCATAAAATAGGCCTTGACTTTGAAAAATTCTTTAGCATTACAATCTTACATCATCCCTGATGAACGATAGCGATAGAATATTTTTTAAAACGTCAGGGAATAGAAACTTAGATAATGTACCCCCGAGTTTAAATATAATACCATAAAAAAGCTATCAAGTAGCTGCGGAAATTAATGGCAATTGTTAATCTTACGAAAACCAAGAAAGCGCGCACCGCGCCAATTTATGAGCGTGTTTGGCCGAATTTCAGCTGTAAATATCTCTATCATCAGGTTATCTCACTTTTACTGTAAATATCCTAACTATAGTATTGAAATACTAAGCAAAATTTATTATATTTATTTTCAATTTTAGTACTTTCATTATTCCTATTATTTAGTATTTTCATTCAGACATCATAAATTATAATGAACCTGTCAAATTTATTCTGTAACAAAGTGAATGTAACAAGCGTGTTAAAGGTGAGATCAAAGACAACCGGTCAACTCGATCGAACATCGATTTCCTTTGAACATCGGACACCTAATTATTCGGCTGCCAAGACTTCAGACTAATTGACAGACAGTGAATATAAAATTTAGAATTGTTACTAGCCGTTTTTGAAAATGCTTTATTTTCTCCGGTAGTTCAGATTTGACGCGAACGCTGTTGGCCGCTGTCCTTTCAATGGGCCTTAAAGAATTCCGCACAAAATAGCAGGCTTTCCCGAAGAAGGTACCTCAACTTCCCGGCCGTGTCAGCACATTTTATTTGCAATTTTCGTTAAAAAAATTGTTGGCCAAACTATTACGATGTGTGATCGAATAATCCGTATCACTTGACAATACTTTCTGTGTTGGTATGTTGGTGTGAGTAAACACCGTACGACGATCAATGGATCCTCAGTCATGATCCAAGAGCCAGTCATTCACGATATCACCGAGGCCACATCAGCAAACACGAGCGTGCGGCCGTCTACAAACGGGGGGACGAGGGACCCCGTCGACCTTCCATGATAGTAGTAGTTAAATAAGGCATTATAACTCTGATATCGAGATGCGTCTCTCTCGTCTACGGGAGAGTTTGGTCCCCCTTTAGGGCCTACTCCGTACCTTGTCTCGTCGCCTGACGAGCTCTCATAACAAATAGGCCCGTACAACATTAGTTAAATATTATTATTATTAATAATAATATAAGGTGCTTTTAATATTTATTTTGATGGTAAACGCATTACCTTTATCAATATTTCAACAATTAAATTGCCCGCTCTTCGGTAATTAAATTCATCACTTGCGCCCACAGAGCATTTATTATGGAACTTGCGCGCTCTAAATTCTAAATGGAAGCGCCTACAAATGTAACTCAATAAAAACCTCAATGTAATCCAAATCAATTTCTCCGTCGGCATCGAGAAATTCAATAACAAAAGCAATTTCGGCGGAGACACAAATTTACCCACTCCGGTGTACAAGGAGTACCTGCGTTTAATGAAATATTGTTGAGAGCAAATGTTAATGGTATTACAGCTACGTCCATCTTGGAACGACTCACAATATACTGAACGATTATAGATAATCATAAAAAAGAAATTACGTCAATTTCATCGACCTTATTGAAGTAAAACCTCTATACGCACGCTTGACTTGGGGAGTAATTTGGCGAGAGCGTTACAAAAATCACACATCGGGTGAGCCCAATAAAAGTTGTCATTCAAATTCAAATTCGATTTAAATGAAACTTTTTTGTATTTAAAAAATAAATATCATATGACATGTTATGTGATTGTAACTACGGTAATGAAAATCAATAATTAAGTTTTACTTCAGTTGTGTGGTCTAAAGCACACACTTTTTTGTATTATATGTGAGTAAACAAATAGAGACTTGTGATACCAACCCGCAAACAACAAACATCCCCAAAATTGATCACGTCTTCATAACAATATTTTTTCTGAATAATTTTCTCAGTAAACACGTTCTACTCGAGCGAATGCCATTAGACGATTCAAACATAAGAAGATATCCACTATCTTGGATTCGCTTCATAGAAGACAAAAAAGTCTTCGCTTATCCGACGAACTGTAAGGGCGAGAAATCGCCGTCAATAATAGGTCCTTTCGAGAAAAAAAAAAAAGAAAAATGTATTCGCTTCTTTATTGAGCCAGGTTACACCATCAAGTAATTGGACAGACAAAGCATGCAGGAAGGCGTGTGACCAGGACACCGTGGGAGCGGCGGCCAACACAAACACACTTGTGTAAACTGACCCACTGCGGCGGGAATTTGCATGTGTGCTATCAGGGATCCGCTAAAAATAATAAATCACACTTCAAAAAATAAATAAACACGATGTCGCGTGGAAACGTTTTATTGTACTCTGTAACTAGCTGTTGACTGCGACTTGGTTCGTGTAGCGTAGTAATTATATCAGTAGTATACAATAGTCAGTGATTTGTTATTGTTTGCTTGCTTGAAGTTCAGATTTGCCGTAGGATCGAGTGATTTTATTGCAGTAAAAAGTGTTTTTGATGTTGACAAGGCTTAGTTATTAGTATCTTGCGCATTTGGCCGCTATCCGCGCGACCAGCGGCCAGCAGCCAGAGCGCGCAGATATAATAATTTAGCGACCACATCAAGCGACCACATACGTCAGTTGAATGCACAACGTGCTCAGTGTGTGTGTTTCTCGATGGCCGCATGTTGGGTCGCAGTGTTTTTGTTGGTCGCGCGGCCAATACGTGGCCGCGCGACCGGCCTGGCCGTCTAAATGCGCGGGGGCTCTTATATCTATACACCACAATATTTTCGAGACGGACGAGCCGCAGAGGCTTAGTGGGTAAACCGGCACTTGCCCGGGAGCCCCGCACTCTTCACTCCCCGAGAGCTGGTGCGTAAGTCATTCCCCTGAGTAAAAAAAGGTCTCCTTGGCATCCTTTTGGATACGGAACTATAAAAATGGTAACAGTTTTTTATGTAGTTATGATGTACATTAAATTTTCATTCAGCAGTTACACAGCGCGATACTGCACGAAAATATATGATATAAGATGAAATAAAATGTCCGGTCGCCGGCATAAAAGTGTATGAGTTATATGCAGATCGACTCGCACTCAGACTATGTTTATGTGACGATATTTGCGCTAGCGTCATTTACAATCAAATGATGGTTGATTCGTTTAAAGTTGTCTACAAGTGAATGAAGCTAAATAACAAACTTGTTCCATTTAAAATATATAAAACAACTAGCTTCCGCCCGCGCCTTCTCCCGCGTGGATTTCGATCTTCAAAAATGATTCAAAATTTTAACTTATTATGTTATTCTGATATGAAAGCTATATTACTATAAAGTTTCATGAAAATCCGATCAGTAGTTTTTGTGTGAAAGAGTAACAAACACACTCACAAACTTTCGCATTTATAATATTAGTAGGATAGTGGGATATGTCTTGAAAGAAGGGGATATTTGGATGTAGAATCCTTTCAAGATTACAATAATATTGTAGCTGAATTTCGGCGACCATCCCTATAGGCACTAGCAAATTGCCCGACACAATATTATAGTCCACAACCCACAAGTACTCTCTCTCTCTCTATTCCTAATTCTCCTATTCTGCTCTCCGAGGCATACACTTAAATTATAACGGGGCGTATCTCCTTTTCTCAGCAACGTTATTTTTTATGTTATATCGACTAGAGCTGAAATAATGTAGCTCTCTTTATGAGAAATTAATTTTAACGACAGTTTATTACTTATACTATATGTATTTATCTTGCCAATTTGTATAGCGTGGCGTAGATACATCGGCAGCATAGCCTACACCGCGGTTAAACGTGAGCGAGATGTACTTTCCCGGTCGTGTTTGATTCAACTGCGATGCCTTGTACACTGAAGTTGCCAGCACGCATCTCTTCAACGCACTCTCAGTAAGATAGTTTTAGCTGATAAACTTGCGAGGGCTATAAGAAACACTTCTCTTCTGCTATAATACGTTGCATTCGATCTGGACCAGCACAACCAGGGAGGTACCTACCTGTTGCTTTGTTATCGCGTTTAGTGTGGTTTTTTCGCAATGAAGAGAAGGAAGGAAGGAGTGCGCCTATACAATTATTCAAACATTCCGATGGCTCGTTTGCCCCCTTATTTTTTTATTGTATTATGTTTGAAGCTTTATGTGTTTAAGTATAAATATGTCATTTGTATGTATTACGTTTGTACGACCGTGCAGTCACAGGCGGCTCAAGCGGAAAATCGGCGCTGAAATATTATGCCAGCAAACGCCGAGCTTGAGACCAATTTGTTAGTAATTGGGATATGCAAATAATTATTCTTTCTTTCTTTCTTTCTTATACTATAGGGCTGTACGCGCGTAGAGCGACAGTTTCAGCTTATTACAGTCGCGAGGGCAACAACAAACACTCGTGCAAATGTTTGCCCCGCGTGTTTGTCGGCCCGCCCTCGGGCCGCGGCCGGACTCCGTTATACAACGATCACAGGGGACGTGACGTCACGTGGACATCCACTCTTGAGCCGCTTTTGCAAATGCAAACGAGCAGTCAGACTATTTTTTGACTACCTGTAAACATCCGCATAGAGGTTATACAGATGCGTTACCCTGCTTACTTACTCCTCCACACACACCGCACGAAACGCGACACAACAGCTGTCACTTTAGATAAAGATTTCGATGCATCGCAAAACGAGGATTTTAATTCTGCCAAAAGCAAACCTTTCAAAGTCCACTTGGCAGAATTCGAATCTCAACTCTTTCCACGTCTGGTAGGCAATTCACTAGGGGGACATTACTGCTTATTTTTTAATCTTCTCGAGGAGGGAGAAGTTGTGACCATTACAGGAGATTTTCTTACTCTAAAAAGGGGGAAAACGTGAAAAATTCTAATTCTTTTTTTTAACGAGAGGGAAATACATTTACGTATGATAAGGTTATGTAGCATGCGATGTTGATAATCTTTATAACATGTTTATTAATATACAACAAACGATAAATAATTAATTTCAAATTAAATTTAAGTAGCCATTATTTCGTTTACGATTGACCGTTTTGACGTTCATTTTAAATGGCAACGCACGAGGCTTATTAATTGACCATTCATAATTAATTAACGCGTTAATTGTTTATAGGCACTTAATTTGTCAAATTAATAATTAAAATAAATCAACGTTTGGATTGAAGCAGACATTTTGTGAAGCTAAAGCTCGGACAAGGCTCGTGCTTATCTAGGGTTGCCAACGTCAGGGGCGATTAAAGAATTTGAAAAAAGTAAATATGAAATACACTTTTAAAAAATATAGTATTAAACCTAAGAATAATATGACATATGTAGTCAATATTTATAAGTCGACACACATTCAATTTCTTAATAACTACATATATGCATTTATATTATTGAGAAAATATTTTTACTAAAACCGTCTAAATAATGAATTGAAATGTAACAAAAACCCCAACATACAGTTCAATATTTTAATATAGTACATATAATGTAGTATGGGATGACAACCCTAGGTCCTGCGATCGCTCGCCGTTTGATCGACACTCAATTACGCCCTTCCAATTAACATTGTAATCTCTCTTCAATTTAATTTCATATTTTTATCATAGTTTTTGCCAATGTTATGAGGGGAAGGTTCTTCGTAGAGTTGAAGTGATGGCTACGATCATCTATGTATATTTATAAAAGGCAAACCTGACTGATTTATACAACGTTGATAATAGTGTACGTATACTATACGTGCCTACTGTTGAACCGAAACCATTAAAAACAAGTTTACGAGCAGTATGCGAAAATAATCTTTTCAAAGAAATTAAATAGCGAAAAAATGAAAACATGCTTTGTACTGGCGGCGACAGCGAGCGGCAACCTCGCACGGGATGAATGACAGCCGGCCTCGCGGACAGCCGACGATACAGAGTGTATGAAGTGAGAAAATTCTGTGGCTAAACTATTGCTCCGATTGATCTGATTTTTGTTGTGTAGTCTGAATATGTAACACTAAAGATGTGGTATTATTTAATGCCCCTAGGTTTTATCAACCTTGTATATATGTAATATCGACGCCAAGCAGGCACTACTGCACCTACAAACTTGAAATTTGGTATTTCTTTCACGATGTAAGTGAGTGCTAAGGATTTTTAGGAATTAAATCTCTAAGAGAATGAAATTTCTATGGAATATCAGTAATTTCCTCAAATTAAAAGCGGTTGAAACCGCTGATCAGGGCTAGTATATATACCAGTCATTTCAGTCATAGTCTCACATCACAAATGTTTTCGAAGTACCAGTAAATTTATAAGCACTTAGGTACACGAGTAGGGCCATTAAAAACTGAAACACAACACCTACAGAAGAGAGAATTTCAGTGTGTTTTCAGAGCTAAGTGGAGATATAAATATCGAATGTCTACAGCTCTGACGCGGGCCGAGAGAATTTGGCGTCCATTTTGAATTCGTTATAAAGAGTTTACAGATACTTTATTAGTAAATTGAAATATACTTCACTGTTTATCGAAATACTTTTACGGCATTTTAGGCGATCTCATACAAAATTTGTCGTTTACGCACTAATTTTGAAACTTGATCAGGTTCACTTGGGTTTTCTTCTGTTCTTCGACAGATTGCAGACTACTTCCACGGGTCCCTGATAAAAAGTCTTGACAGATGGACAGAAGGATAACAAAGTGATTCTATCAGGGTCCTATGTATTTTATCCATTTCAGGTGAGAACCCTAAAAAACATCACCGTTGAAATTGTAAGAAGTTAGACAAACCTGTATGCGACGGACGCGATATCATTTATTAAAGCCCCCGAGTTGGACAGTTTGCGAGTGAATGCGAAAAGCGGGAGACGCAAAGGAAAAGCCTCGTAAATAAATTATTGCTCATTAGACTGCGCTCGTGAGGCTTGCATATTCAAATTCCTGAAGTAGGTAGAAGTACGTAGTATAAGACGTTGACAGATGATGCCTAAGAGCCTAGTCTCGTCTTCAGGGTGATAAGCTGGCAGGCATCATAATTGATCCATGAACGTCCTGCCATTCTGATCTCTATGATTAACACTCCCGTCCCTTTATCCATCTCAGTGAACCGGTTGAGGATGGAAGCTTCTTGGAAGTTTTTTGAAATTTGTCAACTTCTATCTGTGGCGCTCGAAACGCTGACCTGACCATCATGACGATAGGATTATTTTTTGTAGTATCGAAATCCGGTTTTAAATTTTAAATTAACTAATACACACAAACAATACAATCGATAACATACTACTAATTGACACGCTGAAAAGACTTCCGTGTAAAAGTCGATATTAGTTGTATGCAAATACCAAGCTGTCTATCAGCCATCTTAGCTTTAATTGAAAGAGACCTAAGAGAAAATAAAGACCTAAATGAGACCTATATGCCGATAATATTATGAACGTGCCTAACTTTCATACTAGACAATAACGCCTTATAACAGGCAAGAGCTAACCCTACAACTCGGTAAAACGAGATAAGAACATAAAGACAATACTAGTACAGCTCAAATATACGTAACGGTAGGTATGGTGGATAGAGGTATGAGGAAAACATTATAGATTATATCGGCAGGTTCTTGCGAGGAAATAGGGGCCAAATGACGCGTGGCCTGTGAAGAATGAGCGGCGCGTAGGGTTGACACTTGTCACTATAGAAATATTAGAAACAAATTGCTTTTTACAGACTTACACGGTATTGACTGAGATCCGAACATGTAAAACAAAATTTATAAGGTAAAAGCAATTTAACTTTGAGATTTCAAAAATCTTAAGCGGCTGTTTGGTGTGGGGAATTTAGATTTATCACGTAAAAAGTTTAAAAACTTGAGACATTACTTTTGCATTGTATTTTTAATATTCTACCCAGCAGCATAGCAGTTCGTTAGCAGAAAACATTCTCTTAATATTCTAGGTACATTTTATATCTTATAACTATCAAATTATCTGAAGTTAATGTAATTATTATTTAAACTATCGCCGTAAAGTTTAGCCATCTCAACAAATTGTGGCAACCCTACTCATTGCTGAATTTACACACGGCAACAAAGAAATTATAGTAACATTACATTCAAACCAAAATAAACCTTAACACTAACAATTTAAGTCAGCCTATCGCACGAAGGTTTCCACGCCCATGATACGCGGATCCGAGATTGATAACCGTCGACAACGGCGAAGCAACAAGTTCACTGTGACGAGTTAACGTTTTTGCTCCTCACTTCCGGGCGAATTCTCCACCAGTGATGTCAAAATACTACGCCGGCGTACAAACACATCATCATCATCATCATCATCATCATCATCATCATCATCATCATCATCATCGTCATAGTGTGGTAAGAGGCCAATGGGCCGGCACGACCGGGGAGGTACAGCTCGCTTACACGATACCAGCGTAAAGTGAAGCAGTTCTGTCGCGTTACGTGCGGTATGTATACGGTGATCCGTGGAGGTTGGAGAAAGGACAACGCAACTGTATAACCTCTATGGGCGACGGTAGTAATGAAATTTGCTCCGATTGCTGGTTTACCCCCTTATACAAAAAAAAAATTAAAAGTCGATCATCGGGTGACCACGGTTGTCATAATCTCGGGATATAAATGGATCCATGTGAAACTCGTACAGGATTATGCAGTGGACACGGTCAGGTTTAAGTATGCAAACGGTTAGCACACTGTTTGCTCCAGTGAGTATTCCCAGCAAACTTGCTAAGCCCCGCACCCTATCGGATTACGGAATTGGAAATTTCGTTTCCAACTGTAATCCTGGCGTTAACACATACGGGACTTGTGTGGAACTAATTTACTTTAATCGTTCATTCAATTATTAAATGATGACTGTGCACTTTTTAAGTTTGGTACGTAATCGCAGCATTTATTTATGTTATCAGATCGATATTTTTTTTTATAAATGGAATTAATTTCAATGTCCACGAACCTGTATTACAAAATAAAAAAAAAAGTGTAATAGTAATAATTAAAAAGGACCAAATACCAATCGTTGCCATTTAAAGTCGCTCATCTCGTTTCTCCTTCTATTTTTTTATTTATCTTCTATACGTTATTGTGTTATTTTACCAGCAAGTTCTCAGATATAGCTAGCATTTTATAAATAAATATCTGTGCACTTAACACACCACGTTAGCCTAGCCCCGTGCTACCGTAAGGACTTGTGTTACGGGTACGGAATATATATTTTATGTTTTATACATTTAAGAAATTGTATATAAGTATTTAAGATTTTTATTATAGACATACTTAAAATACATAAATAAACATCCATGACCCAGGCGGAATTCGAACCCACGACCGCTGGCGCAACATGCTCCGCTTATCCGAGCCCTGCACCACTGCGCCAGCCTGGTCGTCAGAAGTCGTTTTAGACAGCATTTTATATTAAAATTAATGTTTGTCTGTATGTCCTTTATAATAAGCATGTATTTGATGAAGGTGAAAGTTTCTCAATTAGGATTTTTGAAATTTCAGCACCTAAGGGGGTGAAACCGCGGGGCGCAGCTGGTATCAAAAGAAACTCACGTGTAATATGGCGGCTAGGCGGCGCGGTGTTCTCGGCCAACTCCCGTGATATCCAACATCAGCCTGTCGACAAAACAAACATGTATTACTTCTCACATCACCATAAACTGCTTCGAGGGTTACCTCATTTGACACATAAATTGAATTAATTTGGAATTGGAGCATATTTTTTTAATTGTTCAAATAATCAAACTTATCACAACATTCTTTTAGTCGAATCCGCCAACTTATCAATAATTTGCATTGTCATTCAAAATAATTTTTATAATTCTAATTTGTTTAAAAAGTTTTTCATTTTTTCAACAGACTGGCACATCGCCGGAGTGTGCAGTTGCTGATAGGTCCGGGACACTCCAACACGGCGGTCGAAGGCTCTCTTTGCGGTTTTTAGTCGGGATAGGCCCACTTTTGTAAAATGAGTACAGGAGTAAAGCGAATGAGGTTGATATTGGTATGAATCTCTTTGTCTTTCATAAATGTTAACTTTTCTTCAATAAAGCGCGTCAACTGTTGCATATTTATAAGCCAAGTGGAAGTAGGACGAGTCTGACAGATCAGAGTTGACAGATGATGCCTGTCCTGTCCTTAATCCCTCCCTTTAGAATGTCATCTATACCTAACCATAGTAATTAACATCTATGGCAGTGATTCTCAACTTTTTTTTTGTTGCGGCACATATTTAACGATTTCAAAATTTGGCGGCACACAAAGAAAAAGATAAAAATTATTTACCTAGGTACTACAACACACTGCATAAATAGTTTATGACAAAAATTTTAAATATACGAAATACTACAATAATAACTTTTTAAAATTTTTTCTTTTTAAATTATATAATTTAATAATATTATTAATATTAACCACCACCATTATTAATATTAACATTAATATATATGGTATATTTGCAAAATTTGGCGGCACACTTTTGAAATTTGGCGGCACACAAAAGTGCCGCGGCACATTGGTTGAGAATCACTGATCTATGGTATAGTCTATGACCAACCATAGACAACACGTCTATAAAACAACTACGTCTTCCAGGTACTCACAAGTGCAATCTCATTGACAACAGCGCCGCTATTAGTTACAACATCGCACTCAGCACCGACCACAGTAGCCACTGTTATGAATAACATTTTTTAATAATATCATCTATTAAAAAAATGTTATTTCATTCGCATTCAAAAGCATTGTTGACGTTATCACAATCAACCTCATACAAATATTAAATGAATGGTTATTGTGTTGTTATTTTAGCTGAATAGATGAAAATCCACTGGTGAGTACTCTGGTCTATCTGTTATTTATACATATAAATAAAATTGAAGTGTGTCTGTGATATCAAAATGACTAAGATTTTTTCAAGTGCAGTGTGTTTTTACGACACATAAAAACAATTATTTATAAAAAAATCTTTCTGCCCAAGATTTTGTTTGTACTGCTTGATCGATTTTGGTTGATAATTAAAATACAGAGAAGTTTATAGAGCAGGACCCATCCTACATTTTATTTATAAATCTGGCAATCCGCCCTCAATGTTTGTGGTTAAACCGCGGATCTCTAATTCCAAATAAAGCAGCAGAAAATTACAAATTGATTTAGATATTCACTGTCAATGTAATCCAGTACAATCTCAGTGAAATTGTCGCAAGGGCCTTACGACAATTTTATTGAGATTGTACAAAGATCTCAATAAAATTGTCGTAAGGGCTTTACGACAATTTTATCGAGGTCATATTAATCGCAATTTTGACTCGTAGCGAAATATCAAGATGATTTTGTGAAACGATTTTAAAAATACGATTTAGCCGACGAATTTCATCTCTCTAATTCTCTCCACGTTTTCTGTCCTATTGTAAAACGAGAAATAGGTTCTCGTTTTACAATAGAATCACCCAATTTTACTCTAAATACTTCCAGCGTCGAGATCTCTAAACCCAATCAACTCCTCACAATAGTCCCCGATACTCCCCGGGAAGTGTGAAGGGAAAGAGGGAAAGGATTGGAACGTGTTCCCGAGTTGCTCGGTAAATTGCGTACGCCTAATATTCCCAACACCTTATTTTTCTTTCGCGAAATAACTTTTTTCATTAGGGCCTTTTATTTACCTTTGTTCGTTTATTCATTCCATTAGATTCACGAGGCGCAAAATAAATATAAAAATATTGTTCATTTACAATAAATATTAATGACTAGCGATGCTTCGTGGTTTGACGCGCATATCCCACGTTTTCCGCTGCTTTTGGTGATAGAGTGATGATATATAGCTTAAGACTTCTTCGATAAATGGGCTTTATAAATTTGTAAAAAATTTCAAATCACACTAATGGCAGAGTGAGTGAGCAGATGAAATTTTGAAACTAATATAATTCTTAGTTTACTCAGCTAATGGTCTAGTTATGGAACACAAGTGTGTGTTCTAA
>LUGF01040684.1:76559-96106 GCA_001625245.1 Calycopis cecrops | reverse complement strand
CTCTAGACATTTCATTTCTTCACCTGGTAGCCCTAGGCGACCGCGTGTATCGAGCGTCTGTAGTATTGTACCTCACAAGATGAATCGCTTTCCTATCGCTACAGTTTCTAAAGTGATCGCACAAGTACTAAAGGAGGCGGGCGCATCGGTGATGTATCTTGAAAGGCTTTATTTTCATTACATTTATACGATAGATCAAAATACTTATTAAAGTAACCAAAAATATCTTAGATCTAGTTCAATAACATCAAATTTTTATTGAACTATCTGGCTAGAAACAGCCCAGGAATATTATGTAATAAGCCGAGACATCGTTAGGATCGTTGAGCCAACGCATTAAGTAAATGGTGTTTTTAAAAGACCTTTAGGGACTCGTGGTTTACAGCCTAATATAGTAACAATATCATCATTGTACTACGTAACAGCTTTAAAGTATCGAAGTTTAATAAAAAATATTTTTTTAAGTAAAACTTCTTCACGCACGCTTATCTTGGGGAGTAAGCTGATGAAAGAGTGATGAGAGCGTTAAAAAAAGTGTGATCAAGCGTGGCGAACTGAAGTTGAGACGGAGATATAAGTTAGTAAAGGGCGAAGGCAGATAGAGAATTACGTTTCTTATATTACTGTAGGAGCAAGAAAGAGCAATACGCGCGCACATTTTCTTTCTCCCTCTCGTAGCTACTCATTTTTCGTGTATGAAGTTTTTTGTTACATTTCCCATCTCCTAGTACAAGTAGGACAATTGTGGCAGTTGACAGTTGATGCCTATGTCATATGAAGGTCAGATACCTGTACTAATTATGATACGCTTCAGAGTGTTACACATCATCCATGCTCGCCCTATGACACTGGTTTCACTTTTTTTTTTTTGGTAACTCAGGGGAATACCTTTACGCACGCTACCCAGGAGTCCGGGTGGCTCAACCGGGTACAGTGTCGGGCTCGACAGCTGGGCTGCCCCTACCGACTAAACCCCTGCGGGTGCCTTCAGCCGCTATAATAGGAGGGCCCCGGATCTGTAAGCAACAGGGCGCCTCCAGCGACAGGCTGGCCTCGGTGAAGGCCAGACTCCTCCTCCTTAGGGACTGTCCGGATGCCTTTGAGCAATCCCTAATGACACTGGTCTCCCTGCTCTACATGGCCAACCATAAACAAGAGTATCCAACAATAAGAATTTTATTCAAAAAAACCGGCCAAGTGCGAGTCTGACTCGCACACCGAGGGTTCCGTACCTTAAATATTCATATTATTTAATTTTTTAGTATTTGTTGTTATAGCGGCAACCGAAATACACCATCTGTAAAAATTTCAACTGTCTAACTATCATAGTTCATGAGATACAGCCTGGTGACAGACAGACAGACGGACGGACGGACGGACGGACGGACATCGGAGCCTTAGTAATAGGGTCCCGTTTTTACCCTGTGGGTACGGAACCCTAATAATGTCCTTAAACAATGAAGGCTGATTAGGATGATTAATGTAGAAAATGAAAAAAGATATAACAAAATACAAATGAAACCTTTGCCATAACAAAGTATAAAGCCGTCATGATGAGACGAGCTGTATTGTGTGTTTATTTTCGGGTGACCTTTAAAACTAAGAGATCATCTCTTTACAATAAACCAACTTTAACGGATCTCACCGCGTTTTATTTCAATATTTTACAAGCCCGATGTTTTAGAAGCAGCAGCAACCACGGTCTGAAACGTCGAGCTCGTTAAAAATAATTATAATGTTAAAATAAACCACGATAAAATCCGTTAAATCAATTTTATTGTAATGACTAATATCCGCGTAAACTTGTAGACAATACGTAGATCATCCCTTTTTTGAGATTGTGACTATGTACTATTTAAAATAATCTGCAGTGACCATCAGAAAGGGCACATACATTACATAACCTACAATAGAAACCTTGTTCACATTAAAGATTACCTTCAACACAAACAACAGCATAATTTCCTAACCTTATTATTTTCCTACTCTCCTAGCATCCATGCAATATTAATCTTAGTCATCTATTCAGTTAGCTTAGTAAAAATATATTTTCCTAACAAAAGCTTTTCTTATTCTTCTAGTATCCGTTCAATATGTATAAATCTTATCTATTCTAGTTATCTCAGTAAAATTATATTTTCGTTGGAACTGAATACAAATATCACAAATTCAATTTGATTCAAAGATATGTTAGGGAATGTGAGTTGGCGAGCTTCGACCCACTTCGTGAAGTTTGCGCTTCGATTTGCGGGACACGGTGACGTCATCCGGTGCACAGGAGAGGAGAGTGTATATAATATAAGGTAGTGCCATGCTGCAACTGAATTGGGACCTCTCGTTCACACAATACGGCCATAAGAGGACATCTGCGCTGTCGCGTACAATGCGTTGTGATATTCCGGCGGCCCATGGGGTGAAGGATGAGGTGGGGCAACGCACCTGTATTACCGAAGATGCGGATGTTTATGAACATTTATGGTACAGTTCAAAAGGCTCAGACAGCGCCATTGCCGGTTACTATAAAGAAAAACGTCCGTCTTATTAGAAACGAGCCATTTGCGCAAGACATATTATTACACAAGTATTAGCGCAGACACAAGTGCACGCTCTATTATCTTTCTTCTATTCCAATGGGTCCAATCGTGTAGGCACGATCGGAGAGAACTGAAGCACAAGATCGATGGCTTAATATACCAACTTCCCGTCTTTGTACTGCTATTTGAAAATGGAAAAACCACAATAACATCTTATTTAGACGCGGGAATCGAACCCTGGACCTCGTATCTGTAGTTGTCTAAACTACGAGGCAGCCATGATATAAATCAGCAGCAACAAACGTTTACGTCAGTGCACGTACAAGGCACGTACGTATAAGGACAAGATAAGTGCGCGCTCCGCTCGATGCTTTTAACCTTTACGAGATTAAGTGGCGCCCTTCTTAAATTAAACATTGCTTCGAACCGTTTGAAAAGTGTTTTTATATCTTATACTTACAGCAAAGGTATTTTTGTTAGAAGTGCCACGGTGCATGCAGCGGAATAGGGCCAGCACGACCGGGAGTGGTGGATGGCAGTGGTGGTGGGATGTAGGTTACGAGGAAGACCAAGACTGACCATGATGAGATTAGTCGGACACTGTATAAAGGTGGGGTCAGCCTTCGCAATCAGCGTGTTTGTATGAACAGAGTTATGAATACAGACAGTATTTTCAAATTTTGAACAAAAATTATTAAAATCCTCTCAGAAAATCCTCTGTACCAAATCAGTTCACACGTAATTATAAGTTTGCAAGTCTCAAACGAGCACAGGCAAGTTGTAGGAAGAACTTTACGTAGAATCCAGTAATTGCAGACTACGGCTTTAGTTTGTTGCAGTCATCATTTCCACGCTTCCAGGAATTTATAAATAAAATTTAAAAAAACCATTTAAGACCCTATTAAGATCAGTATAGACTCGATGAAAGAAATAAGAAAATAATTTTTTCCATCTCAAATTTGGTGGCAAATCTTTAAGTTGTCTGTCCAAACAAAGAGCAAGCCTTCAAAAAAGATGGAAAAGTAACAGCTACGTTGACGCGTTGTGTGAGTTTGCGAGAATAAAGAGAAAAGGGAGAACAACATAATTACCTACATATTAAGACACACATATTTTAGGCTCCCCAGTGCTGGTTTACTTAGGATAGAAGAATCGTGAAATATATAAGAAATTATCAAAAAATGTCTATAACGGTTAAATTATTGACTTGTCTGACTGACTTGGTTGCAGCTAACAAAATGTAACAAAGAATCGTTCTCTCCGAATCCTCGAATTGCTTGGGGAAACATGTGTGTTCACTATATGTAATTGAAATGTTGATAAATTGGGATATAAATGAATATCTACATACAATTGCAGACAATTAAGATAAGGTGAGCAGGTAGAGATCAAAGTTCTCAAGAATCATTATTCACGATAATAATGCTTATAAGGAAAAGTGTACATGAAATCTCAAAGAAACAAAACGAACGAAACAAGTATAAAGTAAATAAAGTGAATTAATGAATTCGTCTTTGTAAAATGAACAGTAAATTCCCAATTTGAAAAGTTAAGGGATAGAGTTACGTTGTGAGAAAACAAAGGAGAAGAGAGTTTTAATTGAAGACAAATTGGAATCGGAGGAAGGCTATGAATATTAAGATTTTGAAAACATTGATTTTTCTCAGACCTAAACTTATGGCGTGGATATGAAGGCGTCCATTATAGATTTATTGCTATGAGAGTCCGTAGGGGAAATAGACTAGATTTGAGGTCGAAAGAGAGAGCGACCACCCATTTTCCCACATGGGACAGATGCATTAGAAGATCTATGATAGCCAATTTTACTTTCAGTAGCATGGCAAGAGAAACCGCGGGTCCATCCTCACTTTGACGTCGAGGCAGCTTGCACGCAGTAGCGACGATGGCCTGGACGCTGTCATTAATGAAGGTTCATCGGGAGGATCATGAGCGTAACAAAATCATCAATATATAAAATGGATGACGACCGTTTAATGATGTCTATACCGGCTATATGTAAGCAAATGAATCGCCACTATGTAATTACAATGAATATATAATGAATGACGTCTGCATACCTTAAGATGCAAGTGTAGATGCATGATATATTTAAAACATTAACGAGTTGCTGCTGCGCTCGCGCTTGTGCGCAAGCAACTCTATATATGTAAGGAAACCCGATTATGTGCTCTGCTAGTTTTCCCCCAATAAACTATAAAATAATAACAAAAAGGCTTCTAAAAAAAGTAAATAATAAGAAGGCAATTCTTTTGATACAAGAGCTTTATATTTCGCAATACTCAATATGATTAAGGAAAATTCACGACATCCATTTCTATCTTTAGAGCAGAAAATCTTGAACAACAGTAAACATTTTGCCCTAAAAAAGATACATTTTCAACAATAGAATACTGTTTAGTGGATCTGATTTCAGTAATCCGATTTGTCAATACAAAAGAACTCAAAAGAACATCTTTTATATTTTCCGATTAAGCCTCAGGGAGACATTTCGGTTTACATTTTATCCATAAGTTAGTATTACTTATCGCAGGGGTGGCAAACCAGTTAGTTAATCGGGCTCATAGTCAGGCCAATTTCTACATGCCTAATTTTTAAACAAGTTAAAAAAAAAGTTTCACTTAAAAAATTAATAAGTTTGCAATTGGTTTTTTATTGTAGCGTATGGGGGCAAACGAGCAGTTGGACCACCTAATGTTAAGTGATCACCAACGACCACAGACATCCGCAACACCAGAGGTCTAGCAGATGCGATGCCGACCTTTGAGAAACGAATAAGCTCTTTTCATGAAGATCCCCAGGTCGGTTAAAGCGCACAGTAGTGGACTTGGAACACCGAGGTGGTGAGGGTGGAATTGGTTTTACAAAGGGTTTTCATGCGTAACAAGTCGATCTCAGCCCGAATGAAGGTCGCCACCCCTTGTTTATTGTGTTATCTCTCTATTAGATAATAGTACATTTAACCCATTGTAACTAAACCTTTGTAATGAAATCGAGCATATCTACTCTAGATTTACAGATTTTTAAGATTGTGAACTGTAGCGCCACTCTGCTTTCGTGCAACTTGTATTCTGGGTGGCACCTCCGAAGAGGTCGACGACATCTGCATAACAATTCCAGTATACGTATTTATGGTATATAAATAAACTGCCATATCTAATTAGACGATATAATTTCATTTCAGAACAATATTAAAAACTTTAAACTTCAATAGATTTTGCTGTAAAGTTTCTAAATCATCGGGCTTGTAAAATAATTGAATAAAACGGGTTAGTTTAAAGTTATTGTTTTATTGTAATGAGTATATTTGCGTAAACTAAAGTGAACATTAATTTCAGAAGATAGAATCTGCATCTACTTATTTTCTGCAATTATGTTATTTATGATGATACCTATATGATATACGTATGTGTTTCATCACAATGGTCGCACAGTCTAAGCACGTATTACTATTGTAGGGTGATATATTGTACACGAGGCGATTCGATCTAGATTGTACCATCGTGTTCGCTCAGCGCTTTGTTAGACGTGTTAATGCTTGCGATAAAAATTGACGGATTTGATTTCCCCGCAGATTCCTCTGTTGATCAAATCTGGCCCTATTCCCTGAACACCTTGTCCAAATATATGTTCATATATTATGTATGTAATAAATTTGTTTTCTTTTTGTATTTATATAAGATAAGCTTGCGATTGGCCACTGCCTTACCTGGAGAAAAGTATTCCATTTTTGTATGGACCTTTTTTTAGAACGTAGTATCACGGTGCATGCAAGCATGCAGGCGAACTGGTCCGGCACGACCGGAGAGGCACCTCTCGCTTACCTACACGATACCGGCGTATAGTGACAGCTATACTGTCGAGTTTCGTGCGGTGTGTAAGTAGCCGGAGGTCCTTGGAGAGGAGATAAGGAAGGACGGCAACGCATATGTATAATCTCTATGCGGTCTATGGGCGACGGTAGTCATGAAAATGGCCGAGTGCTCGTTTGTCCCCTAATACTATAAAAATAAATTACAAGATACAAGAAAGAAGTCTTTAATAGCAGTACCAATGAAACCTCTTTGATGTCTATTATATGTCATTGTTCATCCAAAACGGCTACAAAATTCGCTTGGCGGAATAGGTACGTAACGATTGTCTGCGATAACATACAAAAATATTTATGGTTGACCTGAAAACTCCTTTCGAAGTCGCTCGGTGTAATTGTATCTCACAGTGACCTCATTTATGATATTTGCTGGATGTAATTCGGATAGTGCTTTGGAGATATTGACTGAGTTTGTACGTGATTTCGCTTTACAGTTGGCTTACGGCGAATTACAGTGATAAGAAGTATTTGGTTTGACGCATGGTATGTGTTCAACATGCAAAACCGCTAGGAGAAATATTTTACAAATGAGCTGACCGCTCGACGATAAATTAGATGTAGGCTAAAGGAAAATTAACCGAGTTAGGTAAACATTTCAATAAACAAAGGCATAATGCTTTTCTTTTGACGACGCCATTCTTTCAGTTCACAATGGGTCGGAAATGAGCATACATACAAACCACTCGAAACGCGAGTAGTCACTTTAAAGCGATACCATCTCTACGGTCTTGCCCGCCAAATTCGGTTGCAATGCACAACATTTTACTCCTATCGTATTGACATCAGCCCAATGACGGAACAATACTATCAAAGTCTAAACGTTGCTTTCATCTCAATCAATTAATCTCAAATTGAGAGAAATTTGGGGAAAATTGGCTGTAATTTTCCCATTAGCATCCTTTGTACGTAAAACGACACACACCTAGTTGGAACACAACGCTCTACACTCCAAAAAGGAGACCTCCCTACTGCAACCTTTTTGGTCTAACCCTAGTTCCTCTCCTCATTAATAGTAACCCAACGACCTTATTCTGTGCACGATTGTTTATCTCAGTTATGCGACTGATGACGTTGCGAATCTTATTTTAGCACACGTATTCAGCCACTTTACCAACAAAAGAAAATGTATTCTTTGGTATCCGGCGACAATACGAGACGTATGTGTGCGACAGGCGTTTTCAGTGATTGCGTCAATTTTGCATTTACCGCCGGTGTCTGAATAAATCCGCCATTGAAATTGTAATGTCGACATCTCATTTTGTACCTACATTCGCGAGTTGACGAGTAAAACATGTCTACACGAGAATGAGGGTATTTGTGAAAGAAGTGAAGGATGAGCCGAGGGGCTGAAATTATACGCCATGTGGAATGCTTTCCCTAATTAACGCCAACTGTATTCGTATTATCATGGCATGTTTGATACCGACAAGTCTTCCTTCATGTTATTTTGCGTTATCTCTGCCTACCCTTAGACAAGTGGAACAAAGACGTGGAGTTCTTATTTATTCTCTTATCTATTTCCACATGAAACATACAGGTTAAATGTCAACTAAGTCAATGCCAAATGGTAAAATGAGACTTGGGTATGCCAGATGCTAATTAACGATAAGCATTGCGATACATAATATGAGTTTAATCTGTAAAATAACATAATTTTGAGTAATTGTATTGTTTTTTAAAGGACACACGTCCCATCGAATCCTAAAAACCCGACGCCCAAAGAATTCCTCCGTTCCAAATCACACAAAATATTATAATTATTTAATTGAATCTAAATTACTTAAAATGTATATAGTATACACACATAAGTAATAGAGATATGAATGAAATTATTCAAAATAAAGCTCTTTCGCTTCAACTCATTGAACTAGTAAGCATTACAACTTTTCTACTGTCAATTCACCTCCAGAACTGACTTAAGAAACAGCAACTCGTAAAGTTTCAAACAACCAACCAAACAGCGGGAAATACAATATAATAAATATATATAATAAATATATAGGAAATACATATTAGCACACAATTTATAAAGTAAACTCATTATATAATCTAAGTAAATCAAAACTTATATTTCCAGGGAACTCTACAGTCTGGCAGCGTATCGGACGTGAGCTCAGGAAACTTGGCAACTTGCCGGACGGAAGACCTTCTCAAATTCTCTATAAACTTATAAACGGGATATTATTTAATTTGTGAATTATTGACAAATGTTATTTACTTATACAAGCTGTTATTTAGCTTCATATGTCCCAGTGTTTATCTGTAATCTGTCTGTCTGGAATCTAGAAATGTAAGGTCTGCGCAGAAGGGGAATTGTTGTCCGCGGACTTTTTTGTCCGCTAAAATACTTCGCTTACAACAGCTGTATCGAGTAACGCAAACGAGGGATTAAAAGTACGCGGTACTTTGCATACATTTTTGTCCGCGGACAAAAATCTCTAGTCAGGCCTTTAAAATTTACATCCCGGTTATCGATTGAGATTTCAACCTTGCATGCATATTTAAATCCGATGATAATGCAAAATTATTAAGACATGTAGTAGTACTCTCTAAAGTTTATAATAAAACATTGCAATCGTAATAGTTTTTGGGCTTGTTTGATTTGTTTCGACATGGATTTCTCGCCTCGATAGAAACCAGGGTCTGAGTTGAAAGGTGCATATGGGAAGTCTGGAAGTTGTTCATTTTTTGACAAGTCTTTTTGACAATAATCCAGTGTCTGATAATAGATCGAACGGAGTGTGGAAGTTTGGGGTACTCTAATATAACGTCAGAACCTATCGTGTGGGCTCGTTTGATTCGTGTTGTCAAGTACTTTAGACCACGATGATATGACCGGGGTCTAATAATGGATCGTGTTTGGAAGTCTGGGGATCTCTAATAATAATATCGGAACCAATTGTGTGTGGGCTTTTCATTTGTGTTGACAAACTTGCTTTAGACCATGATGACATCAGGGTCTAATAGAGTTGTAAGGACGCCGTGGGAACTCTCGAGTCTCGAGTAATAACGTAATTCCATCGTGTTTGTGCTTGTTCACATTATCTTGATACCCATTATCAAGGACGTTTTCTTTATAAAAGTTTGTGTATTAAGATATTTAAATATATGTAAAATTCTCGTGTTGTTAGTATGTTCTATGTTAGTTACCATGCTCCAACGAAACGGCTGAACCGATTCTCATGAAACTTTGTGTGCATATTGGGTAGCTCTGAGAATCGGCCAACTTGAATAGTAGACGTATACATTGTTACATACACATGACTGCCTCGTGGTCTAGTGGTAAGCATGTTCAACCACAGACGTGAGGTCCTGGGTTCGAATCCCTGGTCGGACCAAAAAATTGTTATTGGGATTTTTCAATTTCTAATAACAGTCCGGAGTCAAGAAGTTGGCGGTGGTACACCCCCGTGCCTCGGAGAGCACGTTAAGCCGTCGGTCCTGCGCCTGATTTCTCACCGGTCGTGTCGGATTGCCGTCCCATTGGAATATGAGAAGGAGGGAATAGAGAGTGCACTTGTGTCTGCGCGCACACTTGTGCACTATAATATGTCCTGCGCATCTGGCTCGTCTCTATAGAGACGGCCGCCGTAGCCAAAATCGGCAGGGAGGACATTATTATTACATACACATGCCAAGTGGATGTAGAACACGTCTGACAGATCAGAGTTGACAGCTGATGCCTAAGTAAGTAATCTTTACTGATAATCCGCAGCTCCCTACCTACGGTGATATATGCTTGTAGTTGTCACTAAGTCATGGTCGTAATGTTAAACATCCTTGTCTCTCTCGTCAACAGTACCGAACTACAGACATCATCTATGGTATGAATGTTCAGTGTACGGTCTATGACTACATACATAGACATCCAATACACTAAACATCCATAAGAGTGCTATATGACGTGATGTTTAGCAAAGGTTTCTGACTTGCGATTTTTTTAAATTTCAACCCCTAAAGAGGTGAAATAGAGGACGAGGTTTATTAATCATGTGACGCGGATTCATTTATCACTGCAGCACAACTAATTGCGTGTCAAAATTAAAACACAATTTGATGTCAGACATGAACTAAACTAGAATAACATACCATCCATTTTAAAGTAGGTATTCTATCGTGTATAACAATAAAACCCAACTGTTAAAGAGATGGCTTCGTTTTATGGACACTTGGGACAGTGAACCGCAAGGCAGCCTTGCAATCGATAGCATGCGCACTTTGACGAACACTCCTTAATAGCCGTCGCTCCAGAAGCTTCTAGATCATAGGTTCCCAAACTTTTTCGTCTAACGCCCACTTTGAAAATCAGATACTTCGTATCGCCCCCTTATTAGTTATTACACCTTGATATTCAAAGACAATTATGTCGTTTCTGGCCTCTTATCGCCCCCCTCTGAACATCTAGTGCCCACAAAGGGGCGTTATCGCCCACTTTGGGAAAGACTGTTCTAGATGTTCACTTTATAAATTAATACTAGAAATACAAAGCAATTACTAAATGTGTGTTGTGTCCACGCATTCAAGCTTTTTCGTCGACACCAATTGCTTGTTCGCTTTATGTCTGGTGTTGATTGATTGAATTCATCAGCGGTTGCTGATGGCAAACTAACATGAAAAAGGTAGTGCTTCCTATAATGATGGCTTTATTGCTCAGGGAAGATTATAAACTAACGAAAAATAATGCGTGAAATTGTGAATGATTTGTACAGTTCACAATTTTCCTACAGTTTAAATCACCCGAGTTATTTAGTAAACTAACGGTTTTTACAAACTTACGGTAACATACACATATCCTTGTCAGATTTTATTCAAATCTCTTTGTCGATAGATGTTGCGTCAAATAATAACATTTGCAAACTTTCGCGTTTATACTTTATAACATTAGTAGGATACCTACACTAATAGAATGGTTCTTGTAACATTCGAGTATCATCCAAGCTCTTATCGCGAACTCCAAATTCTATAGACGCAAGAAAACCTTTCGAGTAAACAAAATAAGAGATCCGCAATAATATCTGGCTCCCTCGGCTCCCGGTATTTACACAGTCCCTGCCCGGGAGACGGATAACAGGATAACTTCGAGGACGTTAGGGGATACGGACCCAAAATGGCAGCTCGACAGAAATGCCGCTAAAAAATTTATAGTTGACACAGTAAATATAACAAATCGCGCTAAAAGCTTCGCGATCTTGATACCTTTTCTATTTCGACATAATAATATACTCATGATTTGGATGTGAATACTCATGCTTTTCCTTACAGGAAGTAAGGAAAAGCATGAGTATTCACATCAGTCCGCTCGAGACCCCAGTAACCCAGTCTGCCTCGTGCCTCGTGGTCTAGTGGTAAGCGTGTTCAACCACAGACGTGAGGTCCCGGGTTCGAATCCCGGGTCGGACCGAAAATTGTTATTGGCATTTTTCAATTTCTAATAACAGTCCGGAGTCAGGAAGTTGGCGGTGTTACACCCCCGTGCCTCGGAGAGCACGTTAAGCCGTAGGTACTACGGCTGATTTCTCACCGGTCGTGTCGGATTGCCGTCCCATCGGAATATGAGAATGAGGGAATAGAGAGTGCACTTGTGTTTGCGCGCACACTTGTGCACTATAAAATGTCCTGCGCTGATGGCACGTCTATATAGACGGCTGCCGTTGCCGAAATCGGCTAGGACGACATTATTAGATATAACCCAGTCCAAAGGTCGTAAAAAAGGAATATGTATGTTTTGGCTAGTACCTTTAATACTTTATCATGTTAAAACCCGTAAAGTACAATATGTGTAACAAACGCGACAGTCTCACACAAGTATCGTGAGTATATTCTTGATTATATTCACAAATGTTACAAATGTACAAATGTTATTATACAGGTAATAATAAAGAATGATTTTGATTTAGATCCATTGTCTGGCCTGAATTCAGCAACCACGGCCTAATTCTACCGTCACTCGAATGATTGGCGTTGAAATCTATCTCACTTAGGTACATTAGACAGACCATGACCAGATAGATGGCCTTGGTATTGAAGGCCATTAGACCTCAGCCATGACCAAGAAGCACACGGATACCAGCATCCTTTTTGTAAGAGATAGTGCCACACTGCATGCTGCTCGGATAAGAGGAGCAGCGGGTAAGAGAGATGCACCAGGGGTTGCGGGTTCGAATCCCGCCTAGTTCATGGATGTTTATCTATCATATGTATCATACATTTTCCAAACACATTAAAGGACAACCAGGCTGGCGCAATAGTACAGGGCTCGGATAAGAGGAGCAGCGGATAAGAGAGATGCACCAGGGGTCGCGGGTTCGAATCCCGCCTGGTTCATGGATGTTTATCTATCATATGTATCATATGTATTTCTATAATAAAAATCTTAAATACTTATATAAAATTTCTTTAATTTATAACATAATAACATACTAAATGTATTTAATAACATATTAAATACATTTCCGTTGGCTAGTATCCGTAACACAAGTCCTTACGGTACTTAGCACGGGGCTAAACTGACGTGGTGTGTAAAGTCCACAGACATTACTATATTATTGTTAAAGCACCTAAACAAACTCTCATTACCAAAATAAAGTAGTTGTTTGATTTAGCAATAGTTAGTGTTTACGTTCCCAATGCTGTTTGATCGGCGCGCGAATACTAACTCGGATTACACTGCTCAGAAATTCACCAACATCCGGCGGTAACGATTATTTGGCGGATATTGTTGATTAATCATTCTTATTAAATCAAATCATTATTGACGCATTAATTACAATGATCAGGAAAAATGTTTACAGTAATCAGTGCATTATTATTGTATGCTGAACCAATGTCGTTATATTATAAATATTAAGTATTTAGTTATATAGCACAAACTGGATGTACTCATCAGAATTCGTTATTTGCAAGAGCCATGTATAAGTAATACTTATCTACAATTGGATCCCAGATAAAGTTTAAACTCCTTTGCCCCTTTACACCATTATTATAACACTAGCTTCCGCCCGCGGCTTCGCCCGCGGGGATTTCGGATTATAAAAAATCCCTATAAATTTTAACTTATTATGTTATTCTGATATGAAAGCTATATTACTGTAAAGTTTCATAAAAATCCGTTTAGTAGTTTTTGTGTGAAAGAGTAACAAACATCCTTACAAACTTTCGCATTTATAATATTAGTAGGATATTAAAATCGCACAAGTCCACATATTATCAGTCGGTGCATCTGTGCGCCTGTAGATAGCCGTGACACACACACGCTCCACGTCCACGGAGCTCACAACAGTAATGTACTATTATCTACACTAATGTTGTAACATTCTACTTATGTTTCCAATACTTGACTTATAATGACTACTGTTATAGCTCAGACAACAAAAAACTCAATTTAAGCAATTTGACATGATGTTATAATATCCAAATCGATATCGTAAAATCTCATTATAACACTGTGTGAGAGCGAGAGAGAGAGTGAGTGGTGAGACAGCCTTATGTCAAAATCCTAACAGCGCGCGTTCGCTCCTGATTGGCCCTGTGTGGCTGCAGCTGCGCTCTCATTGGTTCAATGCCAGCTTGCAAAGGATTTGCGAGAAAGAGACAAAGCTCTACAAAAACATGAATGCAAAAATGGACGCCACAGGCAACGAATAATCTACTGTTTAGTAGAAATTTAAAAGTAAAGTCATGTGATTTTTTCACATTATATTTCAACATTGAAGCTAGTATTTTATTAACATTGAATTATAAAAAGTATATATTTACGCGCCGCAATTTTTGCAATGAAATTAAAGTATTTAATAAAAATATTTATCTTCAAAGAACATTACATTTTAAATCGTCGGTAAAGCAGTAGTCGCCACGTCGCGTCGGTCAAACAGTCGCCGGTCCAACAACGAATGTGGCCAATACGCGTGAATTTAATGTTTCGCAATGTTTAATTAATTGATTAATTGCATTAGTGAAGATAAAGCAGTGTATGCAACTGCATATAACACGGGTATTAAAACACTCGTGAGGTACTATTTTGAAAATTCACACTCGTGTTTTAATACCCTTCTTTATATGACAGTTGCATAAACTACTATTCTGTTATAGGGTTTACAAACAAAACGTGTTCGGTATACACGTAGTCGATTTAGAATTATTCCACTGACTTTTTTTTAATTTAAGGAGTCATTTCCATGACTACCGATGCCCAATGACATCCGCAGACAGGTGCGTTGCCCTCCTTCCCCCTCCTCATTCCATGGGCCACCGGCTACTTGTCTGAAACGTAGTGAGGAAACTTACATAATATCCTACAAGATTAACAAGTTTTTAAGCTATGTATGCGTAATTTGAAAACCCATAGTTAAGCCAGGACATAGATATGCGCGAAGCGAGTCGGACGACTCCCCTGTGACTGTACTGTGGTTAGCATGGGTCCCATAAATAAAGACCCAGCCGGTCGGCTAGGTGACCCCGTTGCCAATAGATCCGGAGTTACATCCCTCCAAGATGACTGAAGAGTTCCGTGAGGATTCAATGGGGTTTACCCAATATGGAGCTTACATATGGGTACTCCCACACCGGGTACTCAATCACGATGTACCGGTGCTAGGCGATTATTATTAATATCCTTACATTCCCGAGAGCAAATAAATGAAAATTCAGATACAATCTGAAAAGCCGGTCGTAATATCGAGAAATAATGGTTACTGGGCGACAAATATACGATAACTAGAAGACGTGGGTGTTCACCTTTACTGGAGAGGGTAGTTTACAACTGTACTGGAGATATTTAGTAAGAGGTAGTGCCACGCTGTATGCTTGCATGCAGCCGAATTGGGCCGGCACGACCGGGGAGGTACCTCTCGCTTACACGAGACCGGCGTGAAATGACAGCTGTGCTGTCGCGTTTCGTGCGGTGTGTAAGTAGCCGGTGGCCCATGGAGGTGGGAGGAGAAAGGGGGGCAGCGCATCTGTATAGTCTCTATGCAGATGTCTATGGGCGTCGGTAGTCATGAAAATGGCTACAACTGCTCGTTTGCCCCCTTATACCATAAAAAAAAAAAAAAAAAGATATTCATACTGCTTATTAGATATATTGTTAATCGTACAATCTTACTGATTTCCTACTAATAGATATTATAATGTTATGTAAATTGTGATGCGAATGTACGTTTTTTATGCTTTTACGGCAAAAGTACTCAAAAAGGTCGTATTATAATATATGCAAAAAATTGTTGTGTGTTTGTTATTATTTTACGCAGAAACTAATGAATTGGATTTTATTGGTTGAATTTCGGCACAAGTATCTTTTATCCGGAAAAAAAAATGGTTGTCTTGAAATAGATTTACTGTGGATGAAATCATGGAGCAAAGTTTTTTTTTTTTTTTATGATATAAGAAGGGCAAACGAGCAGCCGGAGCCATTTTCATGACTACCGACGCCGACAAACATCCGCATAGAGGCTATACAGATGCGCTGCCTTCCTTTCTCCTCCCACCTCCATGGACCACCGGCTACTTACACACCGCACGAAACGCGACAGTACAGCTGTCACTTCACGCCAGTCTCGTGTAAGCGAGAGGTACCTCCCCGGTCGTGCCGGCCCAATTCGACTGCATGCAAGCATGCAGTGTGGCAGTACCTCTTACCAAGTAATTGTAATACACACGTGACATACACACACACAAATTTTATCATCATATTAAAAACATTTGATGGTTCTGCAGCTACACATCCGCCTCTAGGTAAGCAGGTGCGTTGCCCTCTCGCACCTTTTTTCATTCTGCGGTAATTAAGGGATTATTCCCGCAAGCAGCATGTCAGTCTCATATTCTAAACATAACTTGCTATAATTATTACGTGTATAAAACCTATAAAATAGCCCCTCTTCTCTTAATCCAGGGATAGGACAATAGAAACATATTTTTTATCGGTTTTCTTAATCTATACCGTATTTATCACGGGTAGTGTTCCAAGGAATTGTTCACATTAATACCCGCAGCTGAATTCCATTATAGGACTTTCGCCTTAAGGCGCCAAAATTCCAAATTCCACCGTCACCATTAAGATCTTCCAAAGTCCACTACTGTGCGCTATAAGCGCCATTTCATCCCGCGCATGATTTCCATTTGGAATCAGCTGCCTCCCTCGGTATTTCCTGACCGATACGACCTAGGGATATTCAAGAAAAGAGCTTATTTTTTCCTCAAAGGTCGGCAACACATCTGTCAGACCTTTGGTGTTACGGTTTGTAGGCGTTGTTAATCACTGTTCATCAGGTAACCCAAATGCTCGTTTGCCTCCTGTGATAAAAAAAATCTATAGCAGGCATCTTCTAAGTCGTATGCGAACGTCAGGAATTCCCGGGCCGCTCCACCAGCAATGCTACAACTGCACGATAATTGCAAGCACATTTAAGGCCTGTGCAGACGAGGGATTTTTGTCCCAACAAAAATGTATGCAAAGTGCCGCGTACTTTTAATCCCACGTTTGCGTTACTCGATACAGTTGTAAGCGATCTATTCTAGCGGACAAAAAAAACCGCGGACAAAAATGTATGCAAAGTGCCGCGTACTTTTAATCCCACGTTTGCGTTACTCGATACAGTTGTAAGCGATCTATTTTAGCGGACAAAAAAGTCCGCGGACAAAAATGTATCGTCTGCGCAGGCCTTTAAGTGAACCTGAAGTTTACGAGACAACACATAAACGTAACCGCATATGTACAACTTTAAACATCCATTTTATAGCTCGTCGCGTGCATCGGAAAACGATTATATAACGAAACTAGCTGTGCCCCGCGGTTTCACCGCGAAATCCATATAAACTTCAACACCCTATTTCACCCCCTTAGGGGTTGAATTTCTAAAAATCCTTTCTTAGCGGATGCCTACGTCGTAACATCTACCTAGATGCCAAATTTCAGCTTGATCCGTTCAGTGGTTTGGGCTGTGCGTTGATAGCTGGCTATGTCACGTTTGAGTTTTATATACTCGTATATATATAGATAGTTTTATAACTTGAGTCTTAAAACGGCTTCGGAGTTATAGCAAGGCCTGAGACTGAATTAATCTCAAGTTTCATTTGATGAGACTACTGGAAGGGTCCTAATAATTCCCCCCCGAAGATGCTGCCACTTTGTCGTGGTGGGGGCTTACGTGCCTCTATGATCCCCAATGCTAATGCCAAGGAGAAGTCTGGCCTTTTCATCGAGGCCAGCCTGTCGCTGGAGGCAGGTTTTGGCTTTTTATAGTATAAGGGGGCAAACAAGCAGTCGGAGTCATTTTCATGACTACCGACGTCCATAGACATCCGCACAGAGGCTATACAGATGTGTTGCCCTCCACTATCCTTCCTTCTAAATGGGTCACCGGCTACTTATCACCGTAGAGCTAAAATAGAAGTCCACTACAAGAGACGTAGAATACAACAATCCATATGTGTATCCTCTAATGCGGATGCCTATGAGTGTCGGTAGTCGTGAAAATAGCTGATTGCTCGTTTGCCCTTTATAATGTAAAAAATCCCGTGGAGCTGAAGAGTGAAACTTTAACTCGCCGCAATCAAAAGGTGCGACCTTTGTCATTTTATTTACACCTTTTTAACGCCCAATAAAGCCCAAATTATCCTATTTGGAACTTAACTGGCAAATAAGTTTCAAATGTCGGTAGTTAGTAATGAAAGGGAAACATTTACGTGGTAACAAAAGTTAAGACAGCAAATTAAATACATAAAATTCCCTACATTATTTACTAGGTATACTAAATATTACTCTTAACTAGATAATGCACTACCAGGATACCGGAATCCCGCATACCGTGTGCGGGATTAATCCCGTACGTAAAATGAACGGGATCCCGCGCGGGGATTAGCGGGATTGTAGAGAAGCGACCCCACTTTAAAATATAATACCCCAATTAAGAACTGGCCATAACAATCTCGATATTTTTATAAGGAAGGAAATGAATTATTTTGAATCTGGTGAACAGGACGGCACGTAATATCTTTAATTTGAATATAACGGTTAATGAATATTGTTACTATAAGGTTCAACTCGCACCAAAAGAGCGGCGAAGGGCAGCGAAGCGGAGCGCAGTTTATGTGTCATATGAATTTCTACTTTATTTTCATTACTACAGTACTTATTATCGAATTCTCGCGACTTCTGGAGCATTCCAGCGACTTCCCGAGCAGTCGCGGGAATCCGCGCGCCTTCTCTACCGGGCAGGTCCCTTCGCTTCGCTGGGCTTCGCCGTTCTTTCGGTGTGAGTTGACCCTAAGCGTGGAAGCAAAACGAGCGTTTTCGGCTGGTATATAGTATAGTATGTAGAGACAGGAGTCGATTAACTGGTGAAACAGTAAGCACCGTAACGTTTATCAGATAATATTTAGTTTTTTTTATTTTTGTCTCAGGTTTAGTGTCAATTTTAATTTAAAAATAATGTTTAGTTTTCTTCTTTTGTCAATTTGAGATGAGTCAGTAAATTAATAAAAAATGTGATAGTGAAAATTATATTTCTTTCATTACATGTCCATGTTTATTAATGACGCGGGATACCGCATATACCGAAAATGTCGAATCCCGCAAATACCGTATACTCTTACCCTATGTAAATTCATAGGTTAATTATTGTTTAAATATAGATATCATCAGCAGCCCAAATTTTAAAACGATTTCACTCACAAAAATATACGTTTTTCATCAGTTTTACTTGCTTTTTAAGTCATAGTCCTGAGTATTCATTATTATCATCGTGATAAAATGTAGACCATATCCTGCTCTATAAAGTCCTTTCCTATATTAATGCGTTGGTAGTCACTCACCAATAACGTATATTAGCCTTTTTATACCAGTAGAAGAAGGGAGTCTGACAAGGGCCTTCACCAATGACGCATATTAGTTAAGTGTTTTATACTGGGAGAGGTAAGGTAATCCGATGAGTCTAACACAAGCGTCGTATTGACGTCACAGATAGGTAATAAGTGATTACTTTAGGTTCGTCTTCACGGCTCAGGTGGAATTAGCGGCGGATTACCGGGAGCTGCTCGCACCGACACGCTGATCCGGTTCCCACAAAAAAAAAATAAATCAATTACTATAGCTAGCTCACGCTACTCCGCTCTAGCTAGCTCACGCTATG
>LUGF01040684.1:44982-58176 GCA_001625245.1 Calycopis cecrops | reverse complement strand
CCCAACAGAACATGTATTCTGCGGCAGATATGACCGGCCATAGCCACTTGAGCATACTAATTCGAGTAGCTATGTATATAAATGTATGAGATTACCAATACTTGCACTTAAAGTACGATCATATTTGCGTCTAAGACAATATTGAGACTACCCATTTCTCTGATATGAATTATGAGCGTCATAACATACCAGAGCTTAACATAAAATATCCATCAAAATGGCTATATATTACGTTAGCCTTCATGGTCCATATAACTTAATAGTGTTTTGTTCGCATTTAATTTATAAGTCCATAAGCATTAGATCGTATTCCAGGTGACGAACACTACTGAGGCCTTTTTAAAAATAATATAAGGGGGGCAAACGAGCAGTCAGAGCCATTATTTATGACTACCGACGCCCATAGAAATTCGCATAGAGGTTACACATGTGCGGTGCGCTCCTTGTCCCACGTCCATGGGTCACCGGCTACTTACACACCACACACGCCACAGCACAAGTCATTTTACGCCGGTATCGTGTAAGCGAGAGGTACCTCCGCAGTCGTGCCGGCCCAATGCATGCTGCGTACCTACTACTACTACCTCTTACTAAAACGGCTTTATTTCCCTTTAACACACCATCCAGAACCATGTGGATAAAAAATAAGAGGTACACTAAATATCTATCAGTGGTTCAAATTGGATGTCTACGGGTCCAAGGCCGGCTCTACCCAACCGCGGCCCCTGCGCACGCTAGCACAAACAACAATTGCTGGAAATCTATTTTAACATGTATCATTCATACCCGTCCTTACTAATGTTAATGTGAATGTAAGTATATTTGTTACGCTTTTACGCCAAAACTACTTGGCATTGGTAATGAAACTTTGTACACGTATTCTTAGAGGCAAAGGTAAGGGCCATAAGATACTTTTTAAAGAAATAAAATACACGGACGCGAGCAAATTCGCGTGTAAAATCTAGTAACAAATAAATTTTGCATTTTAAAAGGTTTAGGAGAAAGGACGTGAAGAGAGCAATATGTGCATAATACATAAGGATACCTATGGGCGTAGGTCCTTTTAACCGTTTGATCCCTTTGCAAAAATTGCGGAGAAACATGTAAATTATTTGCGCGTGGGTTCCAGCCCAGAGGGGTATTTGGGGTAAAAATGGCAACGACTTTCAATATCCTCCGGTATGTCATGTCTATTGGCGTCTGTTGTAGGAGTGGTACACACACTACCAAGATTCAAGGACCCAATTGCTTGCTCCTTTGATAACCCTATTTTCTGTCAATATTGAAATCTGCCATTATTGCCTTGAGCAGCCAACAGAGTGAAAGACGCCAGATTCTTAGAATTAGGATGGTTGTAATAATCATTAACTGGTAGTATTCACAACCAAACAAACATGTTTTATTTTTAATGCATAGGGGAGCCGAAGTCGCTCGCACAACCTGTATCCTTCTCCCTCATCCATGCCCCCTTAATACCATAACAGAGGTAGTTCCACGCTGCATGCGTGCAGCCGAATTGGACCGGCACGACCGGGGAGGTACCCGTTTACATGATACCGTTAAGTGACAGCTGTGCTGTCGCGGTACGGTTTGTTAATAGCCGGTGGCAGGTGGAGGAAGAAGGAGGGCACCGCATCTGTATAACCTCTATACGGATGTCTATGGGTGTAGGTTGCCATGCTCCGCCTGCACATTTGCCCCTTCGCCGACAGCCGATGCTTGCAAGTCGCCGGCGCATTGTTCCGTGGACGTTTCACTCAGATGCCTTCCCATATGCGCCGGCGTATCAATGCTACATTGTCTTGTATAATTACAATACAATCGAATAAATACATAACAAATTGACTTGAAACCTGTACGGTCACCACACATATCTACTTCGGCGGACACATCCTGTATTTTATTCCACTGATTTTACGCCTTAGAAGAAGGTTTAAAAAAATATTTGCTGTCAAAAACCATGTCCAGTTATGTAATAGCTATCAAAAATTGATTTTTTCTAGTTAATATGGTCGTAGTTGTTGGTATTTCGTTTGGATGTGATATGGTGACCCCAGCCGCCAGACGGAAACTGCTGCTTATGCATTCGTAACGAGCCGTGTTCCGTTCCGTGGGGATTTAATATTACAGCAGCGGTCCTCGAGCTGGTGACATTATCATCACCATCATCATCATCTTTTTTATAGCATATGGGAGCAAACGAACAGTCGGAGCCATTCTCATGACTACCGGCGCCCATAGACATCCGAATAGACGTTATACAGATGGGAGGTACCTCTCCGGTCGTGCCGGCCCAATTCGGCTACATGCATGCATTGTGGCACTACCTCTTCCGAAGATCATCATCATCATCATCATTATCACTCTCCAGTTTTTTCTTGATTTTCCGACGAAACATGACTTTAGTAAGTAGCGTCGTTACTGATTCAACGTGCCGCTGCAGCTCGTGCTAAGTGATAGCTGTCACGTTTCGTAAGGCTTTGATTTGGCTTATAAATGTGTAGGATAAAGTGCAAATATGGTCGTCAGTAGTAGCCACAATATCTTCAAGTACCTATAACAGCATAGCTCACATAGAAACAAGTATAGGTACTTTTCTCGGGCCTGGGTTGTGCAAAACTGGCCATAAGCGTTCAAGTAGGAGAGATAGGGGCTGGTTGTTACAGGGGCAGGTTGTTACAGCAACGATAGCGGCTGAATGGAGAGAGATAATTAGATGCTTTAAAGAGACAAAAGTCACGCCACCAAAGGCCCACAAGACGCGCGAGCCTCAATGGGCCTAACGTTTGTGTGGAAGGAGCACGTGCACGTGGCTGAGAAAAAGACAGGAAAGTAACTTTTTTATTTTTTCGTAATGTTGGCCTACAGCCTGCTAAATTTGAAAGATGAGACGTGTGTTGCGTGAACTTAATGCAATTATGCTTTCTCTATATAAAAAATCTAGATTCATACAGTTATATTTATAACTGCGTTCACTACATGATCTTAAACGGTTGGTTTTGGTGTTGGGGCAAGAAGTGACATTAGCTCGGGGTAAGTTGTGACATGTCACAACATGCCCCGTATCACTTTTTGAAGACTATCATAATTTCAACACTTAAATTTGGTTTTTTTGTAGATTGAGGACGTATAAAAAATGGAAGAGGACAAGTATACACCTCCTATTTAAGAGTTTACCAAAGATGTTTTAAGAGTTATGGACACTTTAAGAGAACGCGAGGTCTCCATATATACTAACCTAGTTCTGTATGTACCAGAGATTTGATTCACAATGAACCTACTTTTTCTCCCAATGATATACGACTCTATCCAAAAGCTGCTGCTAGAACTAGGAAGGTATCCCAGAGAACGTGAAAATCAGCTATTTAACGGATGCAGCTGAGAAATATGAATTGGCGCTGGAACAAAGTAAGAAGAAAGAAGATATTGATATATTCACTTTCTTCTTATAAAATAGGAAAGTTAACTTAACTAAATTAACTTAAAGGCAAGGCGGGCAAGTAAGGAATATCAACTGAACCAGAAATGGGTCGAAGAATAAATAACAGTGCAGTAAAGTGAAAGGTGCTACATGACCCGGACGACGAAATTGAAGAAGATGGCTATTTTTGGTTGACTGATGTGTCTGAGTGTGCACCATTTGACCAGTGTATAGCTGATGAGGAATCGGTACAATGTATAGTTTATAATTAATATAAGAATCTGTGATTTCTCGTAATAAAAAGTCTGACAATGCACTTCCTTCTCAGTGTAACTTTTTACCCCGGGTGGTGTAACAACCTGCCCCAGGCGCGGGGTAAAAAGTGACATGCATTTTTTTCTACTATTTATTCAATAACTCAATTTCTAATCGTCCATTATGTAAAATTATTTTTGAAATTAAATCTTGAATAGATACTTAATCAAACAAACCTAAAAGTGGGTAGTATAATAGCTTACATAAAATGTTATGCCACTTTTAGAAAAAAATGTAACAACCAACCCCGACCTCCCCTATTACGTAACACAAATCGTTACGCAATATTGTTTTTCTTTTTAATAAACAAAAATAATATTTAAAATTAGAAAAAAAATTGAAAAATGAGATCTTTTTTGTTCAATTTAAATATAAATATACTTAGTTGTGTGTTACGTAACTTTTTTGGTGCTACACAACAACGTTACGGCGCGTTGAAGGGGGACGTGGGGGGGTCCAAAATCTTCAATAATTGCGTTACATAATACTTGATCGCTCCCTAAGACCAGCATAGGCTACGACCGTCTAGGACAGTCTTTCCCAAAGTGGGCGATAACGCCCCCTTGTGGGCACTAGATGCTCAGAGGGGGGCGGTAAGGGGCCAGAAACGACATAATTGTGTTTGAATATCAAGGTGTAATAACTAATAAGGGGGCGATACGAAGTAACTGATTTTCAAAGTAGGCGTTAGACGAAAAAGTTTGGGAACCTATGGTCTAGGATAAGACCAAGCCAACGCAAATGCCGTCAGAATAGTATGTTGACAAAACAACACGTCTTCTAATGAACATTAAATGACCAGAAATCAATAGAATAAAATGCTTGACACACGACCTACCCAGTTCGATAATTTGTTTTTGAAATGCACATTGGCAAAGTCACCTTCATTTATCGCATGATTACTTCTGCTGATCGTGATTTGATGTAATAAACCAATAATGACCGACTGGCTGAGTGACGAACTGCCTCAGTTACGTGTACACTAGTGATGCGACTCGAGTCATGTTTTTACTCGAGTCACTCGAGTCAGTTTGTCAAACTCGTATTCGAGTGAAAAAAAATCCTACTCGAGTGAACTTGCACTCGAGTTAGCGAGTGAACTCGTCACTCGAGTGACATTTTTACTCGAGTGACATTTTTACTCGAGTGTCTTTGTTACTCGAGTGACATTTTTACTCGAGTGTCTTTGTTACTCGAGTGACATTTTTACTCGAGTGTCTTTGTTACTCGAGTGACATTTTTACTCGAGTATAACTCGAGTGAGGGAACTATCTTACTCGAGTGACTCGAGTCGCAAATTGCTACTCGAGTCCCATCACTAGTGTACACCATTGTTGTGGGTATATTAGTAAGAGGTAGTGCCACGCTGCATCCACGTCGGGAGACATACGCATAAACTATCTACACATGCGTCGATCTCCTTCCGCCTTCCCCTCTCCATGGGCAACAGGCTATTTACACGCCGCACTGCATCTGTAATGCAGGACCCTAATCACCGAGGGGATAGATCCCCTCGCGAGTAAGCCCGGGCATGAGGTTCGCCTCGGGGCCCGTAGTCCTCCCCAGCCTTAGCAGGCTGAGAGACGAGATCATCATCGCCGCACTGCAACCGAAATTATCTTCCTGGTGGCATTACCTCTTACAAAAATTTATACAATGCTAGCTGCGCCCCGCGGTTTCTTCGCCGTAAATGTCGTCCTTGGAAAATAGAAAATCATCCCATGGCATCCCATGGGAACACTTTTTCGGGATAAAACTATCCTGTGTTAATCCAAGTTATCCTCTATGTGTGTGCCAAATTTCAATCGGTTCAGCAGTTTTTGCGTGAAGGAGTAACAAACAAACAAACAAACATACAAACTTTCTCATTTATAAATATAGGTAAGATTAATGGACACTGCGAGAAGTGGGCGGCGGTGCTGCTAATATAATACAGAAGTGACTACGCAACGTTACAAGCTACCTAACCATAAAAGAGCTTTGACGTCAAAGTGAGATCAAAGGCTTGCTCAGTAGCGCGAAATGAATAATACTTGGCAAATGTATAACTTGAATTATAAATGTTGTATAAACATACAAGACACAGCTTCGTTAAATAATAATATGTGGACTTCACTTTAGTCTAGCCCATAGGTTCCCAAACTTTTTCGTCTAACGCCCACTTTGAAAATCAGTTACTTCGTATCGCCCCCTTATTAGTTATTACACCTTGATATTCAAAGACAATTATGTCGTTTCTGGCCCCTTACCGCCCCCCTGAGCACTGAGCATCTAGTGCCTACAAGGGGGCGTTATCGCCCACTTTGGGAAAAACTGGTCTAGCCCCATAACTATACCCCATAACATACTATAAGAATTTGTGTTACAGGTAGGACGCAAAGCTGTGGGCAGGACGTGTGAAAGGTTAGCCGAAGATCGAAGGCAGTGGCGTGCTATGGGAGGGGCCGCCGTCCAACAGTGGACTGCAATAGGCTGATGATGATGATGATGTAGAACGACGGAATATATTTTATGTTTTAATGAATTTAAGAGATGCACGAATCGCAACAGCATAGCTATTTGTGTTGGTAATGCCAACTTCGTATCATCTAAGCTAGAGAGACATTTCCTTGGTGGAAACCAAATTGATCTGCACCGCAGCATGACGTCACCACTTATAGTAAAAACATTTATTTTTACAAGGCGGTAGAGTTTTGGGACGATATAACGTCAATGCTTGACATTGTCGTGTTTCGATTTGGAGGGAGAGGTAGCCGGTATACTCACGCACGAAGCATCACATCCTAACCTCCTAGTCGACAACGCACCATTAACATCTTTGGTGTTGTAGGCGTCGGATGTCTCTTTCCACCAGGAGAAACGACTGCTTGTTTGTCTTCCATGATATAAAAGAAAAAAAAATTAGGGTAGTGTCGTCTATATACCTCTGTCTATCATGGGCGTCAGTCACGAAAATGGCCTAAAAAACCCGTTTGCCATAAACAATAACAATCTATACCTAAACGCAGAAGAACCTCCACGTGTTATTATGTTTTCTCTTCACCAATGGTAATAAAAATGGCTGCCAGGTTTATATAGGTGCCACATCACTGTGATACAAATAGCAGCGCGAGCAGATGGCACACCTCGCCAGAACGACTGTTGCGGTAACTCAAGAAATCAACTCTTTTTTATTGGCAAATTTGGCACTAAAAGTTATCTAAAAAAGCTTCTCAATAAAAAACTATTTATCGTGCCAGTTTTATGTAGTTACAGAAGTTGCTCAGATAGTCAGTTTTTTGAAAGGCATTGGTATTCGGCAAGGGTATTCGCATTTTCATAACCACCAACTCCCACAGACATCCGCATAAAGGTTTTGCAGATGTAATGTTTATTACCGACCTCCCCTTCATTGGACACACACAAGCCACACACAACGCGACAGAGTAATCACTTTCCAGTAGCATCAGCTAAGCAATAGAACCTTTCCATAACTATCTAAGCCCATAGTACGGTTTGACGACCAGGCTGGCGCAGTGGTACAGATCTCGGATAAAAGGAGCATGTTGCGCCAGGGGTCGCGGATTTGAATCCGTAAATATATAAAATTTCTGAAATTTATAAAACATATTAAATATATTCCGTTGTCTAGTACTCATAACACAAGTCCTTACGGTACTTAGCACGGGGCTAGGCTAACGTGGTGTGTAAAGTCCACAGGTATTTATTTATTTATAGACATCCGCAATTTCTAAGAAAATTCCTTGCTTTTCCTCCTTCCCTCCACTGCACCAGGCTACTCACAACGAAACGTTACAGCACCGCAGACGGCGGTATCACGTAAGCGAGAGGTACTTCTCTACGCCACACCAGCGCACCGCTTAGGGTCAATTCACACCAAAAGCGCGGCGAAGCGCAGCGAAACGAAGCGCAGTTTATGTGTCATATGAATTTCAACTTTGTAATAATTACTATAATACTTATTATCGCATGAGAAACGCGCGGATTCGAGCGACTGCGCGCGAATTCGCTGGAATCCGCGCGGAAGTCGCGAGAATTCGATAATAAGTACTACAGTAATGAAAATAAAGTTTAAATTTATATGACACTGAAAATGCGCTTCGCCGCACTTTTGGTGTGAATTGACCCTTACACGTCTCATATTAACACCATCCTAGATCTAATGACGAACTAACGAAGCGCCGCTCACGACTTAGCACCTGTACACAACAAGTCCGGACGTCGTTTACATAACGGCCCGGGTGTCAAATGTCAAGGTGACGCGGACCGTTTAGAAATTCATTCTTCACGTCGGCTCATTATACAATTGATTAGCGCACGGCAAATATTCAAATCGGTTTAAAGCGGATTTTTGATTGCCAAGATTTTTTTGAAGTAAAACTTCTATATGCGTGCTCGACATGGGGAGTAAGTTGGCGAGAGCGTAACAAATATCACACATCGGACGAGGCCAATGGAAGTTGTCATTCAAATTCGATTTCTGTGAAACTTTTTTGCATTTAAAAAGTATATATCATATGACATATGACATGTTATGTCATTGTAACTAAGGTAATGAATTTGTGTTTTACCCAATAATTAAGTTTTACTTCAGTTGTGTAATCTAAAGCACACATTTTTTATAGGATGATGAAGATGACAAAGCTGTACTGGGACTACTTTTGAAATGGTAGTGCCACAATGCGTTGCAGCGAAATTGGTCCGACACGATCGGGGAGCCACCTAACGTTCACACGATTCCGGCGTAAAAAGACAGCTGTGTTGTCGTGTTTCGTGCGGTTTGTGAGGGGCCAGTGGTGGCCAATTGGAAGAGAGGAGGAGAGATAGACATCTGCGTAGTCATGCGGATCTTATGGACGATAGGAGTCATCAAGTCTCCAACTAGTTTGCCATCAAATAACGCGACAGCACCACTATATGTGAGAGCGAGGCACCTCCCCAGTCGACAATTTAACTTGCCGCCCCCACCCCCTGCAGAGGGAAGGTCTCCATTTCACATTATAAAGAAGGAATTACATTACATTCGTAATACTTATTATCACATGTTAAAGAACATTACGTAAACAGGTAGGCACACATTTGCCTGCGTAATCACGTGAATCTGTCACCAGAGATACGCCGCGTTCAACAATATCAGCTCTGAAACGCAGCATCAATTAATTATTAATTAATTAAATAATTAATTAATACTATAAATAATTAACTATTACTAGGTGATTGTAAGTTTACGCGAATGTAATAAAACACACATGCACAAATTACATTGTAATAAAACTATTTTCACGGATTTTATCTCGGTTTATTGAAGTATTTTGAAGTCCGACGTTTCGCTTTTTAAACCGCGATACAATCCGTTAAGAGTTTTATTACAATTATTACTAAATTTTACCTCCGCGGCTTGGCTCGCGTCCGTATTTTTTTTTTTAATATTCTATGTCCTCTAAGAATGTGTACAAGTTTGATGATGATCGGTTGAGTAGTTTTGGCGTGAAAGCGTAACAAACAAACTTAGATCCACATTTATATTAGTAGGGTGACATTATTATTCATTGGAAATTGGGACAGAAAAACAAAAACTTCCCCCGAAGTTTGAAGCGTCTTGAGCGAAGTTTTAATGAAACTTCAATCGAATACGAAACGAACTCCAAAGCGTTTTTATTGAAAATATTTTCGTTTTAGTTATCATCATCAGCAAAAAACAGGTCGTTATTGATGTCTTTAATTTTATGCGAACTGAATACACTTGAACTTGTGCTGTGGATTGTGATAGCGAAGAGTCATTTGTAAGAATTGGCTAAAACAACAACTTGTCAAATAAAAATTAAAAATCAACATTAAATTTAAAAAGAAAACACGGTGGCTTAAAGTAATAATAATAGTATACATAATATTATGTATACACTTTAGTACCCTGTTACAATAACTTTCTTTAACAAGTGATAGCAATAATATGGAGTTTAAAAAATACAAATTATGACGAGCTACTAAAGTGTACGTTATTATATATTATAGCTCGTGACTGTACACGTATCAATCACATTATCAAGACGAACCTAACGACACCTCTGAAGTTAAAATTCGTCAAGTTGTTCAGACTACAGTCTGTAGATCTGTAGGTAGTGTATTGTAGCAGGGAACATCGAAATCTACATATAGACAAGAAAGCATAACTGTCTTCTTATGTAGTCAGGTAAAAAGTGAGAATGTTTTACTATGCTACCTTTTGCGATTTTCATGGTTTCACATTTAGTTCTGCCCTCGCGTTAGACCCCGTCCAGATTGAGCGAATCACGCGCGTAAGGTTACGCGCGTAACATTTTTGTACTGCGTCCAGATACAGCGAATCACGCGCGTAACCACGCTTGGAGCGAGTGACTAGAAATGTCGGAATTGCAATAACATTTTATAAAATTGCAATAAACTATCGATATATGTATATTGTAACGATATTTTGGATAATATTAATATCGATATTGATATTTTTATTTAAAAATATCGATATATCAGTAGGATAAGAAAAAAAAATGTTAGACATCATGTGTATTAAATCAAGAACAACTTTGAAAAATCCTAATTATTTATTAATATAATTAAACGAATATTTCGCACTGCATTCCTATTAAAATACGTGCATTCGCCGCGAACACGCGCGTAGTTCTGGACCACAGAGCAAAGTAATATACTGGGAATAGAGAGCCATCTCATGGCTTTTTTTTGCCAACCAATTTGATCTTAGGGCGACCTCTGAAATCGTTCCACCGCAACTTTTAAAATCAATACCTACGTATAGATAGTATAGTATATTAAACCCTTTTATTTTAATTTTAAGTCCCGGTTTCACCAGTCCCGACCAGTACTAATTACTATGAAACATTTAATTTTGCATAGCAATTACCACTAGCCGGGACTGGTGAAACCGGGCCTTAATTTGTACTTTACCTTATAATTACGCACGCAATACTTTCAGGTCAGGCTGATGGCACAAGCACTAGTTTCAGTACAAAGTATTGTATGCTTAACCGTAATAAAGGATGAATGTGTAATAAAAAACAATTTATTTCTTATTTTTATTGTGCATATGTTTGTTAAAATACATTTGAGCTTTATTTTTAGTTCCATCCTCCCCTTCATACTTTAATTTTCCACATAAAATCCGATTAATAGATCTACACCAACTGTATGAAATTACATTTACAGACATGTCTTCAAAATAACGTTTTAATGCATCTTTATGCCTAAGGCACCTAAAAACATTGAAGTTTACTAGTATAATTGTAAGTAAATATAAGTGTCCAATATCACTAAACTTAACTAATAGCGTCCAAATTATCGCAAAAAACACAAACAGGTTGCCGGCTTATCTAGCGGAGCAAAGCTCAACGATAGATATGCAAAGCCACTAGAACTTGTTTTTAGCAAAACGATATTCTTCACGCAATTACGGAGGAGTAGCTACTCAACTCAACGAAAAAGCAGTGCACTGTGCAGAATAACATAAAATGCAGAAGGGTCGCACGCGCAACGATACGGCCATTTGCAATTTGCATTGTGTGTTCTGCAATGTCAGTTGCCAGTTGTCAAATTGATTTTAAAACTGTCGATCAAACTTTTATAAATTAAACTATTTTTATTTAGATGTTCTTAGAAAAAACACTAGTAATTTTCTGAATGCATGTAAAAATATAATTTTAATTTAAATGGAATAATTATTTTTTTCGATTTCGGCTGAATGCCAACGCCATCTAGTTTGTTTAATACATATTATTTTGTTATGAAATTTTGCGGTGGAACGTTCAGAGATAGCGTTAAAAATTGCTTTATCTCCCGTCTTCCAAGTTACCACCCCCTGTTCTGGACGCTTCAAGGGCGACCGAGTATCTCGACACGCGGCGAATACGCCGCGAGTCGAGAGTCTCGCGAGTCACAAGCGAATCACGCGCGTAATGGCGAACGCTACGCCGCATCTGGACGCGTCGTATGCAGCTCTAGTACCTCGACAACGCGACGAATGCTTACGCGCGTAAGTTACGCGCGTGATTCGCTCAATCTGGACGGGGTCTTAGGGTTGCCAGATGGGCAGGAATCGCCGGGATTGTCCCGATATGTTGTTTCATGTCCCGAGTCCCGACAAAACAGGTATTGAAAAAAAAATTATGTCTTATTCAATAAATCTGTCATTAAAAGAAAATTTGAAATTTAACACCTCAATCAGAAAGAAGTACTTATAGCATATTTTTGTCCCAACTATAATCCAAAAATCTATTTTTTTTTATTTTGTCCAGATATTTTAGTAATCCTGGCAACCCTACCGTACGTAGAGCGTATATTAAGGACTTAACCTCTTTGAAGGAGATCGTTAACCCGCTCGTGCGGTGCTCAGCGCTCTCTTTCAGCTCCATTCGAGCTCCCGCCATAAAAGACCTTTGAGACTTTAAAAGCTAAGACGCTAGTTACTACCAACTCCCATAGACATCCCATGGATAACCGCGAGATTGTTATTAAGATGCGTTGCCCTCCTTACCCCCTCCACAGTCACAGGCACACACCGCACGGAGCAAGACAGTCACTTAGAGCTCTCAAAGCGGTTTCATCAATTCGGCTACATTCAAATCAAATCAAATCAAATATATGTACTTTATTGTGCATATTACAAAATACAGAAAATAAAATATTAAAATAAGTAACATTAAAAAGTAATTAACTAATACACACAATGGCGGCCTTTGGACCATTACTTGGACAGTAATTTCTTCCAGGCAACCATCGCAAAAAGGACATACTCTTAAATTAAGGTAAGGTGGCGCAAAACCATAATATGCATTCATGTAGAAAAGGAAACCGAAATCGCAGCAATTTGGCCGACAGACGCCTATCACCCCTATCCCAATGGGCCACTGGCTATTCACAAACCACACTAAACGGGTTACCACCGCCATGACGATATCATTTATGATTTAAGTGGATAAAGTGATGATGATACACGTGAACAATACGTGCTCAACAATATATCGTTAATCGTCGACACTAATTCGATAACGGTGTGAAGACACTAATTACTTCCGATTGTACTTGAGAATATCAATAACGACATTGCTTATAAATTATACTAGCTTTGAACCGCGGTTTCGCTCGTGTACTTAACAAATTTAAATAAATGGGATTATGTTCTAATATCTAATTTAGAGGTGTGCCTAAGAGTGATATTTTTTGAGTAACAGCGATCGCCCTGAGCAGTTGTAAAAAATCGTCGTGAATAGTAGCAGTGATTTAATCACTCTTTAAATCACTCTTTACTTAAGCGCGCTGCATCGCTTCCAGTTATGAACAGTGATTCAGTGGCCGGTCGCTATGAGCATGTAGTGATTGAAATCACTGCTTGCGCAAAGAGCATTCACTACAGCGATCGCTGTTTATGAATATCACAGTGATTTTTGACGGCGATCGCAATCACCGTCTCA
>LUGF01040684.1:5627-38907 GCA_001625245.1 Calycopis cecrops | reverse complement strand
CCTTAAAACATCCAATAAAAATTCAATATGTATGTACATATATAAATATTATTTGTATAATACAATTTTATATCATAAATATGTTGTATGTTTATATTTATATTGAAACATCAAAACAATTCTAATTTTCCTAAGACAAAATAGGTAGCTTTTTGAGAGAACTTCAAATATTTTTAATCTTATATATAAAATTTTGTGTTAGGGTATTTGATGTTGAGGTATTCCAAAAGTTTGACTGATACACCAAATACAGTAATTGTAAATTTAAACTTTAAATTTATCTATATCCCCAATATTTCCTCGTAGGGCTCCATGCAGACAACAGATATATTATGAACTAACAGCTAGATTTATCTTTATTCAGTATGTAATATTAAATATTCACAATATGCACAATTACAAACATCCTCATAGTGATCAAAGTTTGACCACACTTTACTTAGAGATATGAGCAGCAGCATTGTGCACTAGCATATTATCTTGGTTGATAAAATGCCAGAGCTCCGTACTTTTCAAGACCTCGAAACTCTTATATTTGTATAATATTTTATCCATACCAAACCATGGTAAAAATTGCCCAAATGTTATTGCAATTGTATAAATGTTGCATTGTTATTGTAATTGTCTGTCAATATATTTGCCAGCATTAGAGATTGAATAATATGAAGCTTAAAATATTTTTTAGCATTTTGTGTAACATCGGAAACTATGGAATATGGTTCGGTATGGAAGAAAGACCCAGCAAATGTTTGTCTGGGTTAATTGTGTAAAATATTACACAGATTTGAGTAAAATTCCTTAGACTGGTAACTTTATCCAACATAAAATATAGGATATGTTCTAATTCGATCAACAAATGGAGTATGTTTATTGCTACAGCAATGTGTAGTGCGATCAAAATAAAATAGTTTAAATCATAAAAAAATTAAAAATACCTGTCGTATATAGAACATTCAGACATTCCAGCTCATATAACATGAATGAATAAGATCCGATATAATCATTACTACACAGCGGTTTAAAAATACAGATACACAAGACCGTATATTGTAAACATAAGTAAACTTATTTGAGTTCAAAAACTCAAGGCTGTATGTCACGTGATAGATCGGAAACTCAATTTGTGAACTCAGTAAATTGTATAGGTTATTAAGATATATTAATAAAAGAAAAAGGCCTAAATTTGTTAAGGAATACTCCAATTGTAAGCGTTTTATTTTTACTTTATTTTATTTTTGGAATAATACGCAATTTTAATGTCAAAACAAATACTTACAATATGCTGCCTTTTTTTATTTCGACGTTTTTTCTCAATCCATGAAACAATTGGCCAGTAAACAAGAACACCACATTAGCATTGCACTCGAAATACTAAATACAAAACGAATTGATCCGGCTACAACTGTCTCGTATTTAAGACTTATCAAAAGTTTTACACTAACACTTACACAAATGTTTATTATTAATACACGGTATTGTTTCAAAGGAAACGTGTTCGTAGCAGGCAGTAGTATTCAAATTAATAAAATCCATCAGCACTTACAAAATAATGTCTACAACAGTACCACAGTCCACACAGTCTACAAATTTCAGTGAAGATCGTGATTTGCGCACGCATCCGGTGAAGAGTAGAGGAATGTCAAGTTATTTGACATTTGTTCAAGAGGATATTGTTGCCAAAATAATATTTATTATGTGATTTTAAAAGGCAATGGATTTTGGTTATCAGCCGATAATTTTTTCATAAAATTACTGAAGTTAACTTAACTTTACTATTTTTCTATATTGAACAGATTCTTGTATTTTAAACATAAACAAATTTATTTTAATGATATCGTAGTCATCATGCTGACTAGGGAAACTAACGTCTAATTAGCAATGGGCCAACAAATTAGTAACATCGGAAGTCGTTCGCGTTGCCTACCAACTTTGTACTTGGCTCTTAGCGAATCATCGTAATGTACATATTACACAACTATCAGTCGATTAATTAATGAGAACTCTTTTAATGTCCATCTTAACGCAAAAGCTTTCAAATTCCGTATCGATTAGGCTCTATCTGATTTCATAATACACTGTATTTAAAAAATGTGTTTTTTTTTATATGTTATAGTACGAATTAGTGAAGTCTAAAATATTATCGGGCTGCCAGTTGACACACGATTAAAGATAGAACACAATGCTTTGGAACTTGGAAACTACTGAATTAAACAAACATTGCTCTTTATTAAATTATATCTGTCATTAATGCTAGCTACCGAACAGCCATAGTTTTAAATTTTAATACTTTAATATGATATTTGGAATTGTGGAGCCCAGTACATGTTAAAGATTAGTGTTATTTCAAATATAATCGCTACTTCTAATTTTCCAGAGTTTCATCATCTACATTGCTCAGAACCTACCTTATTAATTGTAATATTAGTTTCCTTATCATTAATTCGTTAAAATATCATCATTGAAAGTTATCTAGTTACTTTATTACATTTAAGCTGTTGGCACCTATGTTAGTAAGATACCTATAGTAGTAAGTAACGACTAACAATTAATTATTATTTTAACGCAATAATTTAACACCTACTTTGAATGACGTCATAGATGCACGATTGAAAAAACTCTATTAACCCCGTTAGTTATTAATTAAAAAGAGGAAATGTGGTAAGAAGCGACCAGTAATTCATATTCTCGAGTAATCTAAATATTATAATTGTCTAATTTGAATACGGCTACGTATTGTATAAAATTTGTGCCTAATTTGTTATTCATGCAAGGAATTAGTATTCTGTATTGTTAATATGTCTTATTTATAGTATACTGCAAACGAGCTCTCAGAGCCATTTTGACTGAGCCAGAGTGACTACCGATGCTCGAGAGAAAACGGTTACAAAAGTATCCTTTTTTAAGCAGAAAGCAAATTTCAGATGATTAAATTTCTGCATGAGATTGATGAGATGCTTAGATCATTTAGTAATGATCTAAGATGAGATGAGATTTATTTTAAATGATTGTGATTTGTGGAGACATTTTGAATGACAAAATGTCCACTTATGAGAGTATATTACGTATATACCGTGGGCCTGTGTTTATTAGGTAATCCTTATAGGGAACGTGCACGAAACATAGAGGCAGCACTTTCGACACCCTAGTGATCATTTTAGGAATCAAGTGCTAACAAAACACTGAGCAAAAGACAATGACAAGTTGACATATTACGTCGTATCATACGTACAAACTAATTAAAATAAACAAATTTGCTAGCATTGGGTTCACATTTCAGTCACTAGTTAGCGTGGTAATCTAGAAGCTTAATTATTCCTTAAAATAGTAGCGCCACCATATTACACGGATGGAATACTCCTTGTCTCCAATCTCCGTATACTATTAGACCGTAGACTATTGACAATTGTTATTCTCACTATTCAATAAAATTGTCAGTTCTGACTTCTGAGTTCACAGTTGACGAAAAAAATAACAATAAAGCGATTGACTGACGTGTACTTCACAGAACAAATTCCTTTATTCTACGGAGAAGATACTTATTATAGTTGTATGTAGGTTTATAAAATAAAGACGATGTCGGATACTGAGAGAATAGTTAACAGTGAACCAGAAAGAGAAACAACACCGGGCGCAAGTAACATTGAACTAGCGACGACTGAACGTGATGCATATTTTCAAGCTCTTCGACTATGGATCCAGCAAGCACAAATGTATCAAAATCTTTCGACAACATGCTTTCCGTATTATATGATGTCACTCCAAGGAATGCAAAACAATACGACCAATGTACCGTTGATCAACAATAATTACCAGTTACAAGGGCACCAGTTTCCATTTCATATGCCTATTCCGCCTAGGCTTCCAGTAGAAAATCCACCAGCTGGCGATAATCTCACTCCTGCAGAAGGTACAAATATGAATCAATTCAGTATTTTTTACTTAAAACAAAGACAAGTTCACTCTTTATTATTTGATTCCCTAATCCAATGGGATGCCAGTCCAAAATAACCAGTGAGAAATCAAGTGCAGGATTGATGGTTTAACATGCTCACTGAGACGTGTAGGTGTAACACTACTAACTTCCTGACTCAGAATCACAATAATACATTTTTGGTCCGGCTAAACCTGAGAACTTATCTCTGTGGTTTAACATACCTCTAACATACACCATACTTGAGTTAGTTTAGAACAGGCTGGGCAAATGGCGGCCCGCGCTTGAATTTTTTCAAGCCCCTTAAGCCTTGTATATATTATTATTAAAAAGACAAATATTAGATTTTTTCTAACATAAATTGGTGCATAAAAAATTTTAGATAAAATAATAAGCTATACTTATACACATTATCAGGGGCTGGTGGGATCCAAAAATTTATCTCGGACAATTCAAAAATGTTGGTTTTTAAAACTCATTAATTGAGATTCTTAGCAAAAACTACACTTAAAATTAGGAAAAAAAAAACTATTTGGCCCGAGGTCAAGTTTTCATCTGCAATCTGCATCTGACTATCAAAATATTTGCCCACCCCTGGTTTCGAATAACATGTTGCCAAGGTGCATCTTTATTGTTGTATGTGAATAGTGGTACAATACTTTTTATATGTATTATTTAATTAAAGTGTAGGTGCAATTTTTTTTGTAATTTATAAAATTGTTTCAGTGATTGCAAGACATGGGGGATATGAGTACATTATACCACCATTGTACAAAAGACTGGTGGCAGAATTTATTGATTTTCTGCTCCTTTTCATTCTGAAACTAATAGTAACTTTCATAGCAGTGGATATGTTTGAAATTATGTAAGTATTTTATGTATTTTACTTTGAGCCTTTCATCTTCATAAGTTCTGTTAATAAGTTTAAGAAAAAGACATATCCTTTTGGTGACTACAGATGGTCATGGACATTGGCATAAAGATTATATAGATGTGTTTTCTTCCTACTATCTTCCCCTTGCTCCCTCGCATACCTCATAAAAGATAAGGGACCTCCCTTATCTTCTGGAAAACACCTACAAAGGTTTACAAAATTTACAGAATTATGGACTATAAAAGGTGAAAGGTAGGTAACTGAAGAAGCAGGATTTTGATCTGATCTAATCTGAATTGATAGACCAAAACAGATCCAAAGTTCCACAGTCCACTGCACTTGTTAACCATTTTCCAAAAGTGCTGTTGACTACTTACCTATAAATGTTAACAACCATTGAATTTAATTTTGTGTCAATATAAATTGATTATCATCATCAGTAGCAGCCTAGCAGCCTTTTGGTCCACTGCTGAACACTACGATATTACTGATCTGCAATTTTTGTTAATCCTATACTACATGTTGATCATTTTCCACCAGACTATGGTATTTTACAGTGGTATCCACCAAAATCTGCGTTTGCAAAGCTGACAAGTATTTTTTTAAATTTTTTAGTGACTTGGACAAGTTTGATTTTTATAAGCTGAGCGAGGGATATTATGATGATTACAAATTTGCCATGGAACTTACTTCCGAAATATTGTTCTTGGAAATAATATACAGGATACTTGTTTGTATATATGAGGTATGTATTTCTTACTTATGATAAGAAAACATGTTAAATGATAATAAAAGCTAATTAGATTGCCTATTTGCTGTATAACAGGGTATGCAAACCTTTATGCATATACTTGCTAATTTTCTAAAAAATGTTTAATGAGGAGAAAAAGGAAAGGTAAAATAATAATAAAATAAATTACCAACTCAAGACTTATTATTGACACCAAAGAAACGACCCATTGCTTTGCCTTTTACGAGTGGCATGTGTGCCATTGCTTTGCCATCCTTGCTCTATAAATTATGAAGGAAAGCATCACAAAGTTAAAGGAGACTTGTATCTTCAGATTTTTTCAAATATTTTGCATGTTTATGGTTCCTAAAATTTATATATTATTATTTATAATGATAACAATAAGACTACTCTGGTGGAGTATTAATTTCTAACCTAAAACATCAACTGTTTAGTTTAGTTCAAAAAATCAATAACCCACTAAAGTACTTTTATTAAACACAATAAAAGTTTATTAAAGGTACTAGCCGAAACATATAACTGCTCAATTTTTTTGGGTTACATCAGCCATTGTAACGAGCCAATATCACTATATGTTTTTGCCATCATTCATAAATATTTTATTGTATTAAATCTATAAATTAATTAAGTCTAAAGCAGTTAATTTTATTGAAATTGTAATGAGTTTTTCGTCCTTATTTAGTATGATTAATATATCAATTATTATCTTATCTGAATTGTGGAAATAATGACCAAGTATCTAAATAAACTACATATAAATAAATATATTGATATAATTTATTATTATCATTTTAGAAAAACAATTTTTGTTTCAGGCATTTTGTTTAAGCAACAATGTTGGCCGACATGGAGGTGCAACACCTGGCAAGAATTTATTGGGACTGAGAGTGGTTATGGCATCAGCGGTGATACCGGTTGAGGGAAGGGCTAAGCAAACTGTCCTTCTGTATCCGGGACGACAGTTGAGCTTCTCAGTGGCTTTGGTTAGATCGTTAATGAAAAACTTTCTCATATCATTGCTCTTCCCTTTATTCTTTATATTATTTGTTTTTCGTCATAATCGAACCGGATATGACCTACTCTGTGGGGTTATTGTTGTGGAGGAAAATATGTTTCCTGTGAGACGGTTTGCCCCGTAATCTGTGATATTGTAGAATAGTTTCTTGTATATTTCATGTTGTATTCATAATTTATTTATATGTATGAAGCCTCTGCAAATTTTAGAAAATCTTTTCAAAGTTAAATACATAACAAGAGCAAATTGCCAAAGATAAACTTTGTAGATAAAATGTGTTTGTATAGCATATTTATTAGAAGACTTAGCACAAGAGTACCTATGTCCTTTTATTTTATTTCCTACATACTCATTGATCAATAACTTCCTAATTCTGGTTGTTTGCCGAAAATGTAATTTAGGACAATCAGTTGATCTCCAAATAAAAGCCTACAAGCACCTGAAACTAAATAATAAAATTATTATCCATTTTATAAATAATTTTATTCTAATTATTGAGTATCCTATTTTCTTAATTGGATTTGTCCCACCACTACTACTCCTTGTCTCCAGGTCCATGCTAAATCTATCTTAGGACCTGCAACAAATATATAATTAAAATAGAATTAGGATTTAGGAAGTGATTCTAGTTTCCCTCTTCAATCAAAACGAAGTAGAAAATAAGGATTGTCTTAGTTTTAATAATACATAGTAGCCAAAACGTTAATGGAGAATGCCGATTGCTGAACGGGACTTGGTTTCTTTATTAATAATAATAAGCCTTTTATTTCTACTCTCATAAATATTTACAAAGTTAAATTAAAATAAATGTGTTAGATGTGTTAGTGTTTCTCTTATTCTAGTTAGTAGGGTTAGTTGTTTGGGTATCTGTTGGAGATGTAGTCCCATGTCGGGTAAAGGCCTCCTCCATCCGTTTCCAACGCTCCCGATCTTTGGCAAGGTTCAGCCAGTTTGTGCCCGCAGTCTGAACTATGTCGTCAGCCCATCGTTTATATGGTCTTCCAACCTTTCTTTTACCTAGCGGTCCTTTCCAGCTTGTAGATTTTATTGTCCATCTATCGTCAGTGAGTCTTGCGATATGTCCTGCCCATCGCCACTTTAGTGCTAATGATTGTGTTAGAGCATCTGTCAATTTTGTCTTTTTTCTGATTTTGCTACTTCTCACCTTGTGAATTTTTCTTATTCCCAACATACTCCTTTCCATTGCTCTTTGGGTGGTTATAATTTTTTGTTTGGTTCTGTTGGTGTGAACCCATGTTTGGCAGCCGTATAATAGGGTAGGTAATATGCAAGTGTCCATTACAAGTTTCTTGAGATTTAGGGAGTAGTGGCCTTTTAATATTTCTTTTAGTGACCAATATTTTTGCCAGGTGATATTTACTCTTCTGTTCACTTCTTCTTCATTGTTCGTATTACTGAATGTCACTTGTTTTCCTAGGTATGTATAGGTTTTTACGTACTCTATGCAATTTCCTTCGACCCATATTGGTTTTTCGTAGCTATTCGTCATTACTCTAGTCTTCTCTGCATTCATTTCCAAACCTATCCTGGAGCTTTCTTTGGCTAATGAGCATATCATTTCCTCAAGTGTGTTTGGTGTTTCGGCCAGTATGACTATATCGTCTGCGAACCTTAAATGGTTTAGGTATCTCTTGCCTTATTTTCTTGGTTTCTTTATTAGTCTTCATCAAATATACAGTTATTTTTAATATAGCAGCAACCTTTCAGATTTAGATAGCTAGTCTTTGTATTTGCAAACAACATTTGTTCTACAAATTTTCATAATTTGCTGTTTTTTCATACATAAATAAATGTTGATTAAATTTTTCGCGTTGTATACTGTAACGTATTACGTAAAATAAGGTCAACGACCTCCGTATCGGGTGCGGCCACAGAACGCGAGGGGTGCGGGGAAGTCTACCAGCTGTTCACATGTGTGGGCCGTGTGGGATTTCCAAATGTCTCCACAGTACATTTAAAAAAATTAAAATTAATTTATTGAGGTATGTCAACAGCATACCACAAATGTTGTTTTAAAAGATGCTAGCTATCTATATCGTAAATATTTTATTAAAAAATGATTTAGAGTTTATAGTAAAGAAAACCAAATCGCCATATACAGTTTTTTTTTTGCAAAGTGTCAGGGTCGCCGAATGAACCAGTTTATGTCGCCGAATAATACCATTTAAAGTGAAAATAATAAATTAAAATAATTTATATGGTTAATATGTTAAATAAAACCGTTTTCGGCATTCCCCTTTAATAAAATAATAAAATATAGTGTCAGGGCTTTCAAAATACTGCTATTTAATCAATAGACCATAGTTTTCATTAATATTTATATAGTTACTATGTGGTTAGTAAGTAGGTGTTGAATGTTGTGTGTACAGGTTGAAGATGGGTTAATAAAATGTTAAACGCGTTTTGTCATAGTTTGCCTTTTGTCTGATAATTCAATTATGTTGTCGAATTTTCTGGAGAGAAGGTAGTGAGATATAGAGTTCACTGTGGCATAAGTATGGAGGTGTTGAGTAAAAGAGAAGATCATTGTATATAAAGCTTTCCGCTTAACCAGAAAAATTGAAGGTATAGTGTAAATAATCTTTAGACATACTTACATACATTAAATTCTATTGTCATTTTAGAATTAAAATATATCATGTAAATTAAAATTTGTTTATTATTTTGTTTGTTTTATATTCACTTTATAGGTAAAGTACATAATCAAATTTTTATACCTACCTCGGGATGTAGGTATAAAAATGGATGTTATTGATTTTAATCAGTTGGGTTGTAAAAGGATTTTTTATATCTCATCAATGGAAATTTAATCCTCCCGGTGCGCTTCACTTCGGAGGTTGTGACGTAAAATCCGCAAAATACTTGCTGGGTCTCGAATGCGGCGTGGGCCTTGCTGGACTTGCCTCTGGTGATCTTGACCTATCCATCCATTTGCGCCGTGCCATCTCCTCGCCGATGGGAGATTGGCACTTGGCACATTGCCAGAGGTCTTCATTCCGTATTGCTTCGAACGCGGAAGATCGACGAACAAACATGAATTGGGCCAGCACAGTAGTGCCACACTGCATGCATGAATGTAGCCGAATTGGGCCAGCACGACTATGGAAGTACCTCTCGCTTTCACCAGACGTGGGAGGAGGAGGAAGGGCAACACAATAGTATAAACTATGCAGATGTCTATGGGAGTCCGTAGTCATGAAAACGGTTTCGAATGTTCGTTCAGCCCATCAAACTAGGTATATTCGTCAGAAATTTCAGCTTAATCTTTTCATATGTTCCCGATGAAAACCTCTTTTCGGACATAGAGAGTATAGACAGATAACACAAAGAAATACAACAGTGTATTAGGGTGCTGTTTTTTCTCCTTTTGAGGTACAAAATCATAAAAAAAGAAAATAATTTATTTACTTATACAAAAAAACTGTATTTTTATATTTTGACAACCTGGGTTCAATAGGTAGCGAAGCGGCTATGCAGCCGCTGCATATCTGTCATGTATGTTATGCTGTTGGTCGCAGGTTCGTACCCCTGCCATATGACATAGTTCATTCCTATAAAATAAAAATTTGAAAAACATTTCCCTTGTCTAGTAGAAGTGGTAAGTATTCTCTTGCCTACTTTAACATAAGTAGGTACTTACAATAGGTACCAAATGGCTCGACCATAGTAATGATAACTAATTAGAAGTTACTGTTAGATATGCTATGTATCATATCCACCCATTTTCAATTCGTACAGTACGTTATTAATACGGTACTTTGCCTGAGTGACAGCTCGGTCATTGTCTACACTTCTCAACTCAGAGGCTACATATGCCCCATAAATATCGAAGGCATCACTCTCATCTTTTACTTCCACATTTCTTTTTATACTATGCTTCATATTAACAAATTCACTCTGCACATTCCTTGGAGCATGATTTTTAACGTTAATAAACTCTCTCTCCACATTTCTCATAGCATTATTCTTAATATTAACAAATTCGCTATCCACCTTTCTCGTTACAATATTCTTAATTTTAATAAAATTACTCAAGTCATCTGTGCTATTTTTCTTTTCCTGTAGTGTATCAGTGGCTGGGATGGTAGGGTCCTCCCCATGTGTGGGCTGTGGTGATGCCGCCAGCACCACAAATGCCTCCTCTTCACTTCCACTGGCACTATTTTCGTCCACCTGTAAATTATTCTTATTAACTTTTATAATAAATGCATTTACATGGAATGTACTTTGTGGTTCTATTGATCATACATCATATTTCAAATGTTTCATAGTAATACTTGAATTAAGTAATAAATATATAAATAATATATAATAACAAGTAATAATTGTTTATATATATACAGCGATCTGTATATGCCAATATTTAATCAAGAACATTGTAGAATTGTAGCATAGGATTAAAGTATATATAATTAATTATATTAGTATATCATCAATTAAATATATCCATTTTATAGGAATATGCTATGGAAGAATTTATTCTTCTGGGGAAGGATGAATGTTTGTGATAGCAGTTGTTCAATATAATAGTAATTATGGTAAACATTAAGGCCCAATTCAGTTGCAATGCAGAATGACACTATCTCTAACAAACTTATTCTATTCATAGTAAAATATGTAAAAATTGGGTCCGATACCCGTGTAATGTGCGTAGTGGAGTCTCTGTCTTACAAAATAAATTTATTTAAAAAAAATTATAATTACTTTACTTTATTATGGACTTAAAATTAAAATATCAGTGACAAAACGGAGCCTAGTATTTACGTCACCGAATACGCTTTTGTCGCGTACTCGGTACTACGTACATACAAATAATTGAAATGTGAAAACATTCTTCATTGCTATTATCTACCTTAGTAATTACATTTTTTGGGCATACATAATACAAATATTACTAAAATACTGAATCATTGATGATGTAAATGGTAAATTTACCAATTAATATAGTGACTTACCGGCGTTGGTGTTGAAAGCCGAAGCTTCGGTGGTACATCTTTGGGTATTGATAAATCGACTGTAGGATGCATTCGAAGCAAATGTTTTTTTAAATTATTTACTGAAGATCTGTATGCAAGTTTTTGACTGCAGTAATTGCATACCGCATAGAAATTTCCCAAATCATTTACGTGTGCCCAAATTCTACTTCTTTTACGAGTCATTCGAATTATTATACTAAAGTTATTTGGAAAAAAAATGTTAAACCGCGCTTCAAATGATTACCGTGCCTTTGAAATATGAAAGGAACTGGCCCATCTGTTAAGTCAGTCACTAAGTATTGCAGTGATTTATTTAATTTATGTATGCATGTACCTACTGCGGAACAGGGAACTAGGATCACAAACTATACTAGGACTACGGATTACGGAACAGTTCTTGGACTAAGTACAACCATAGACAATATAACTAGTATTTCCATAGACAGAACGATTATTTCTCTTTTACTTGAAGGACCAAATAATTTTTCTCTATGACCTAAGACTACGAATTTTGGACTACTTTAGCTTTCAAGTAGGTAGGTACTGGAAATGAAAGAAATCACATTGTACACAATGAACAAAATCCATATGAAGTGAAAGAGTTATGATAATTGGTCTTTGTCATGTGTATTACTTATCACAACCAAAATTTATAGAAATACTAAGTATTGTCACAACTTCCACTTGTAACCAATAGGCAATATCTTCAAAATAAAATGTACAAATTTTATATATAGTGAAAATGTTAATAACTGATCGATATTGCAAATTACACATTTTAATCATGGTGATTTATTATGTATCGGAATGTAAAAATCGTAATGAGAGGAAATTAGAACACGCAACTTTTTAATCGTGTTTTGAAAATTTATCAAATTTTCACAACATTATTTTTTATAGTGGGTTATCCTCATGGATACCCTGCCGCCAGGGGTAGCAGCTGGGTTATGGCGGACTCTTACCGGTTAAACCCTAACTGTGCTTTCTTTCTTGCAATGTACGACGAGAACACGGGCACGCTTTCGCACTCATCGGCGACCCGCCGGTACCTGCCTGCTCCCGCAGCCTCTCCACGTGGAGCATGGAGCTCCCCTCTAACAGCAAGACGCGCCAGAAAACACAAAGGCGCGCCTTACTTCCAAGGCCCCAACCACAGGATGACGGTCCAACCCCGAGATCGTCACCCAGGGGCCAACCAATAAACAACAAAATATAATATCTAATTATCTTTAATCTATACCTATATACATATAATAAAATCGTAAGAAAGTCAAAACTGTAGGTAGGTAGGTACATTTAATATTTTTTAAAAGAATACTTGGGGTAGATCACGATCTACAATCAATATCGAGGCAAAATAATATAGTTATCAGAATTTTTGTCTGATTGTCTGTTTGTCTGTAGGTATGTCCCGGCTAAACTCACAAAGTACTGCATGGATTTACTTCAAATTTAGCATGACGATCATTTTTCTTTTTTTTGTACATGCAGGGGAATTTATATACGTTTGATACCTAGGTGCCCGGGTGACCTATGCTTAGGCTACTCTCTTAGTCCGACCTCTTCCGTCCAGCCTGTTTTTTAAGTGACGTCTATACTTAGGGAGTAAGCTGGCGAGAGCGTTACAAAAATCACACGTCGGGCAAGGTGGAAGTTGTCATAATATGACATGTTATGTAATTGTAAAATGGTAATGAAAGTATATTATACCAATAATTAAGTTTTACTTCAGTTGTGTGGTATAATGCACACACATTTTTTTAATATAAGGGGCAAATGAGAAATCTGAGCCATTTTTATAACTACCGACGCCCATAAACATCCGCATAGAGGTAACACATATGAGCTGTATAGGGAGCCCTGTCCTGCATAGCCCTGGGGGATCATAGAGGCATGCAAGCCTCTCCAACATGATAAGTAATATCTTCGTGATGGGGATAGTTTGTATGGTAAGGTCGATCTCAGGCGAAAAATATTATTGACAGTTTACCTACACAGATTGTTAAGGTAAGGTTAGCAGGTATGTGATTATGAGGAAGAGGAAGTGAACGAGGAATTATTTAATTAATCTTGATCATTTTTCTTATGCTATTTTTAACGACTATACAAAAGCGGCATTTCCACTTTAAGAGGAAACCATCCTAGTCACAGTTAATCACAATGATTGAACGCTAGTTGGAGCGAGTTAAATTTTTATTGCCCAATATTTTAAAGGAATTTCAAGGGTTTGTCTAAATTCTAAGTAGGTACTGATGAGAAGTGAAAGGTGTGCATGACACATAAGCGACAAATGCTCGTTAAAACGTTAAATTTACGTTCAGCTGCAAACTGTTTGTCAAATATTTGTGTACCGGGTTATTAATAGGTACAATAAGACTTCCACTGTTTGTGACAGAGAGATCTGGTCATCCCCGTAGTGTTCGTATGTGACAGGTGGTCAATGGGGTCAGTAAGGGTAAAAATTCGAAGAAATACTGTACGAAAGCAAAAGATTTTATCTCGGGAAATAAGGAAAGCATCTAGAATCATGTCGCGTATTTTTAAAGGTGACTGGCAGCCTTTAAGAGACGCACTAGTCATTTCTTAACTGATTAATTAAAGATGAATAGGGTGATAAAATTTAAATAACCACTGAAGCGGTACGCAAAGGGAACAGAAAAATTTGTTCACCGATGAGAAATATTTTACAATTGAGCATCGTTTTAACAAACAAAATGACCGTATTTAGGCATAAATCTCTAAGGAAGCTTCCCAATTAGTCGACAGTAGTGCAACGTAGGCATAATCCGACTTCAGTGATGGTTTGGTGGGGTGTTAGCTATAAAGGAGTGTCTGAGCCATATTTTTGTGAAAAAGGTATCAAAACATCGGCAGTAGTGTATAAAGATACCATTCTGGACAAGGTAGTTAAGACCTTTAATAACATCATTTTCAAAACCCAAGTATGGTCCTTCCATCAAAACTCGATGCCGGGTCATAAAGCTCCAGGTAGAAAAAGCTCCAGGCTCCAAGTCATCCACGCAGTCTTGGTTGGAAGCTAACGTCTCAACTTTATCAGAGCTGAAGACTGGTCGTCGTCTAGTCCCGATCTTAATCCGCTGGATTATGATTTATGAACAGTTTTAGAGAGTACAGCTTGCTCTAAACGCCATGATAATTTGAAGTCCCTAAAACAATCCATACGATTGGCACTGAAGAATTTCCGCTGTTGCTGTTTTACTTGTTATATTTTAACTATTTATAGAGTAGATTTAGTTTTTACGTCCTTTTAATGAATTATGAAAATTAACCAACTGTATTTTTATTTTTTTTCGTAGTAATTTTCAGGAAAAAATTTAAATGACACTTCGTCGAGACCATAGATGCGTTTGACGTTCCAAGATTTTTGAGCAATTCACGAATAGTAACGTGGCGGCGCTGCGCTCGTGTGTGCCGCAGGAGTGGCCTCATCTGTCATTGTCATTGTTCATATAGTTTTCTGTGATAAGAATTACTGTGAAATTATTTAGTTAAGCGTATTAAATATTTAAAGTTTTTAAAGATGTCTACGTCTGGTGAATTTGGTAATCCTTTACGCAAATTTAAATTGGTTTTCCTCGGAGAACAAAGCGGTGAGTTATAGATGTTTGAGCCACTCGGTTGTACAATAATTTTAATACATAGTTTTTGAATTTACGACACGTATATAGTTTCATTTGCACTTTATCGAATTACTGACCTACATTAGACACCAGTTTGGATTATTTATTTTTTTGCAAAAAGAACGTGAATTATATGTGATTTTAGAGCGTTCTGCAGATTTTCATATTATGACTTATGTAGGTTACTTGAGTACGAATCATTTTTGATTCAAGGGTTCGCATACTTTTTTGTTTCATCTTCAGTATAATAGAGCTCGCATTGTATAGCCGATGTACAATTAAGTGGTTCGTTGACCCGTTACTCGTGTTTTTCAGTGGGAAAGACTTCGCTTATTACGAGGTTTATGTACGACAGTTTCGACAATACTTATCAGGTAAGAAGATATATAATTGTTATGGAAATTTGATTTCAATGCAGAATGTAAACATTGTAAACTAGTCATTAGTCAGTCAGTCAGTGTTTTAGTGCCACTGCTTAAATTCCTTTTCATATATCTTAATTAGTTGTTGTAATATAATCAAAAATTCAAGATTTGAATATGTTTTAAGCATGATTTTGATAATGTGCCATTGAATTTCAATGTTATAATAAGACCCATGATATTAAAATCTAAATTGAATGATCATGATACATTAACATTAATATTTTTTATTTATAGAATTATTCAGTTTAATAATTACTAAAATCTCAAACCTTCTAACAATTGATTTCTTTTTTTTATATGTAACGAAATTTCAATGGACCATGAAAATTGTAGTAGCATTTTGCAATTTTTAATTTATACTTTTCTGATTAAACTGCTTTATTTTTTTATTGCGATGAATATGGAGTAGTCATTGTGTATTAACATTATGCAGGCCAAATCATATGCATCATAAAAAACACATGCAAATATATACCTACATCACAAAAGATGTCTCATTCTTGAGCATTATAATTAACTGAATAACCAAATTGTTATAATTTCTAAATCAGCATACTTTTGTATGTATAATTATAGGAAAAAAATATGTTTTATTTACATTAATATTATTTCATATTTTTGTGAATGTAAAAAATAGATGTAGATAGTAGATGTAAATAGATAGTAGTAGATGTATCATTTAATGTCACATTTATTTGAGATATTTTTTCAAGTGAAAAATTAATTTGAACATTTAATATTACAACCCAACTTCAAATTCTACCCTTCATTATAGTTTAGTAATGAATAAAACTATAATTAACTTGAAAGTGATATTCAAAGCCTTATTGATCAAAATGTTTTCTTGTTATGTTTATGTGCCAGATCCGTTATCAACACAGGCTTTATTAATTTGAATCATCATTTTGATTTTTTTAGATGATAGAATTAGAATTAGAATTTATTTATTTGCAGAAACATGGTACATAGAGATAGACATTAATAAATAGTGAAATCCAACATGCTTCGCCGAATAATCCGGCATGCAAATTATTACATTAGGATTTATCTACGACATGCAATACAATGTTTTAAAAATATATTAGAAACATGACAATTCCATATCCACTAAAATAAATTAACTTAGATTAAGTATACTACCGTATGTATACTTCATCAAAATAAAATCTGAATCTAAAAGATAACAAACTGAGTTTCAATCACCAAATCACATTAAAGTTACAAATGATAAATAATAATCTGTCCCATTAATTTAATTTTAAAATGAAAATAGAGCAACTGTTGCAAGCACCATGCTCAAAAATACTAAAAGTAGATAATGATCATTAAGGATGGCATAAATATGCAAATTAATATAATATGTATAATTAATACAGTCTTTAGTCATTAGTTTTTGTTTTTATAATTAGTGGATGAATAAACTGACGAAGTAAATTTTTCAATGCAATCCTATAATATTTATGTATGTAATACAATGCAGGATTGATTCTGAATGTAAAATTTAAATAACATTCAACATTTGCATTGCTTGGATTTTTAGAAATTTCATCATAAAAAAGCATATCTTTTTATCGATGTCCTTGAACTATTAATCAAATTACTAGTCACGTAATCTGTGAGTCATTATTTAGTTAATTGTTTATCTTTTGAGATCACAAGAAGTACTTCATTGTTTGTTAATTATTGTCTGTATAAAACACTTGTTGAGGAAGTAGCAACTAGTGTGTAACTCATTATTCATGTAAAACACCTTTATCACCATTAAGAAATAACCATGTGTTGAATGAGCTCAAAGAAATTATCTGCTGTCCTGTGGTCAATTAGTAAACACGTTAAGACACAGATTCAAAGCTCTTAGTGAGGGCACCAACCCAATGACCGGCCCGTACTAGCGGACCGTGGTTGTCCCTACCTGCAGGGGGATTAAATCCCGGATCAGGTATCCCCACGCCCACTGCGGGGCGTGAGAGGCGCCAACGGATGATGAAAACAGATTCAAAGATCCTGGGGTTTGAGTCCCAGGTTTGCCGCAACAATTTTGTGATTTTCAGTTTTTAATAAAAGTTGCATGTCACCATACAATTGTGTACTATATTTTGCCCTGGTAGTTGACTAGTCTCTGTGCACTTAACCTAAATTCTTTACAGTATGTATGCTTAACTTTGTATATACTTTTAATAAAAAGAACTACACAAAAGTGTTTTACTATTATCTTATCAAATATGAATAGTAAATATGTAGTATTTTTACATTTAACCATGATTCATTGGCATTATACAATGTACACAATATAAAAAATACAATTGTATATAACAATGATATGATTTTGTAAATAAAGCTTTATTAGAACTATGATTTATAGTTTCACAACATAACACAGCTAATGTATTAATATTCTATCTTATGTTTTACCAAATTTAATCAACAAACATTTTGTAAACAGGCAACAATTGGTATTGACTTTTTGTCAAAGACAATGTACCTAGAAGACCGCACAGTGAGGCTGCAGCTATGGGACACGGCAGGACAAGAGAGATTCCGCTCGCTCATACCATCATACATCAGGGACTCAACCGTAGCTGTCGTAGTTTATGACATCACAAGTGAGTGCCTTTTATTTACACTAGTTTAAGTAAAACTTTAATACCGTACGTAGATTTTTGATCTTTGGACTAAACTTGACTGCCTTTTATCCTACGTACATAATACTACTTATATTATAACTATTCTTATATTTTCAAAGCAGATGATCTTGGTCGTTTGCTTAGTTTTAAACGACGAACGGCCTAATTTATATTAAATTCTTAAACATTTATATTGTAGTGACCTGTAAGATTTTTGTAACTAACTTGTATCAAGGCCCCATGATTTCGTGCTCATTGAGCTACACCAAGCTAAGCTGGGGAGTATGCGGCTTAGAAAACGTATTTAACTCTAGGTCTCATAGAGCTTTAGTAAAGAGAGAAAGAGAGAGATATTAGTTTGGGTATTTTATTTTAAGCTAAAAACTTTGTCATCATACATTTTGCTAGTGTGTATGCTTTATATTGAAGTTGGTAGTACAAGCCTAAACCGCGAGTTTGCTTTAAAGTATCAACAAATAGTTCCAATCAATATGTGCTTCTTGCAATTATAACAAATCTAATTAACATTTCCTATAATGTTCTGGTTAAACTTCTCCGAAACTGCTTCACCGATTTTTATTTAAGTTTCTGTGTACATTAAGTAGGTCTGAGAATAGGTCGTAGAGTATATTTTATCTCGAAGTTTCTACTGGATCGAAAGTTATGCGGATAAAAACCGCGCAGCTAATCTCTATATATATAAAATTCTCGTGTTATATTGTTATTACCTACCATACTACTCATATACATATACCTTATTGGGCGGGAGGGTTTTCATGAAATTTTGTGTACTTATTGAGGAGATCTGAGAATCGGTCAACATGTATTTCTCATATCGATATTTCCACGGGATCGAAACTTACGCGGGTGAAACCGCGGAGCACAGTTAGCTAATTATAAAATAACAACAAACTTCAACTGTAGCCTGACTTATTTATTTATATCAAAGTCTACAAGCTCTGTCGATAATTACAAAGACGAGTCAACACAACAACGGACATGTCAGAATTCGTGTAAAGTCCGCGTGTTAATTGTCAGTTGGTCAGTTGGTCTACAACGCCTACGAGTCTCGTAGCATCGATTGTTGTGTACATACGTAACGTAGGCAGTGATGGGTAATCACCCGGGTTAAAACCCACTAGTGGGTTAAAACCCAGTTATCACCCGTTTCATTCCGGTTATAACCCGTTTGGCCGGGTGAAAACAAAATATTTCAGATTTGTTGAATAACTCGGCCATTTTTGATTGTACAGTAAAACCGTAAGGACAAAAATTGTAGGAAATTTGATTCTCTACAACTTTGGTCCTTATAATTTTTCTTCTAGGATCGATATTTTGGAAATTATATTTGAAAATATTTTGAAAATGATAATATTTTGAATTTGTCGCGTTTTTTCATGTTTAATTTCCAAAATATCGATCCTAGAAGTAAAATTGCAAGGAACAATTTTGTAGAAAATGGAATAAATGCAGGTTAAACCCCAGTTATCAGTTACCAACCGTTTCATGCCACACACCACGTGCGGGGTGATAAAATCGGAGGGGGAGAGGGGTGTAGCCTATTCGCCGCTATCCCTGTGCCCCTTCCCGGTACATATTCATCACTCTACTTTACTTTGGTGGTTAGAGTATGCGCGTTTTAAATTAATTTTGTGTTTTTCTTGACGACCTGGAACTATACTGATAAACCATAATACTATAAATAAATCAGCCCTGTTAGATGACAATTTCTGAACAATGATTGGACAATGTAAACTTATAATAAAACCTATTTCCGATACAATATTTCAATTAAAAGGAAATGACCAAAACATTTATAAGCTGTTTTTGATATTAAAAATCTTAAAATCGACGTTATTGTTTTGTTCATAGATAATACAGTATACATGGGGCACACTAAAAGTTTTGTACTTCTAGCCAATATATTAAAAATAGTTCCGTATTTGAATTTCGAATGTTATATACTTTTAAACGTTGCAACCTTAGTAATTAAAAAAACCATTGGCGGGAAATCAGTTTTTTATCACACATCAAAGTTCTACGTACGCAAAAAAAATGGAACTATGTCAAAAAGATTTTAGAGCGATGATTTTAAAAGTTGTCTCTCTCCGCAAGACTGTGCCGCTCGTCTTCAAAATGCTTTTGGGAGAGAAGCACCTTGTTTGAGCATCGTGAGATGATAGTTTGCTGAATTTGAGAGAGGTCGAGTTTCTTTACACGACGAATTTCGTGAAGGGCGGCCTTCAACTGCCGTCAACTAAAATAATGTGGCAACTGTTAAGCGGCTAATTGAAAAAAACCCGCGGATTACCTATGATACAATTCGAGGACTATTGGGGATTGGTATGAGCCAAATTCAGCAAAATTTACACAAAGAATGAAACTTAGGAAACTTTGTTGTCGTTGGATCCCTCATGAACTGACAGCGGAGCAGAAGCGGGCTCGCATGGAATGTTGCTTACAGATGCTACTGAAGTACGACCACGGACATTATAATGCAGTTTATGACATTGTCACAGGAGACGAAACGTGGATTTATTGTTTTGAACCCGAAGAAAAACAGAAATCTTGTGAATAGGTGTTTGAAAATGAGAACAGGCCAACAAAAGTAAAGCAGGCGAGAAACGTTGGTAAAAAATAATCGCGTTTTTTTTCTCAGCTACGGATCCCATTTGTACAATTCCACTTGAAGATCAAAAGAGTGTTAATGCCGAGTGGTATTCTACCATTTGTTTACCCAGGATGTTAGAAAAAGTTCGCGGAAGACGACCCAAAAGCCGCGTTCTCCTACATCATGACACTTCTTCGCACACGGCCAACAAAACAGTCATTTTTAGCCTCCGAAAAAGTACGACTCGTCACCCATTCTGCGCATAGCCCTGCCCTAGCACCCTGTGATTTCTGTATTTTCCCCAAAATCAAAGATTTGATGAGAGGTTTCACTTTTACCAACTCCGAACACGTAGAAAACATGCCTTCAGATCTGTTGTCCTCCTCTTTGAAAAAATGGTTCGATCGTATGAAAAAATGTTTAAAATGTAAAGGAGAGTATTTTGAAATGCAATAAACATGAAATTTTGGTTATAAAATTTTTTTTTTTTAAGGTACGCAAAACTTATAGTGTGACCTACGTATACTGAGAGTTTAGTTTACCGGATGTCACAATAATTGACAATAATATAAAAGATGAAGAAATATGAATAATAAATATGGGAGTGCATAAATATGGGAGTGTAAATTCAAAAAGTAGACTGGATTTGATTCGAAAAAAAACGGGTTCTTTTTCTCTCCATAAAAACGATTTTTCTTAAATAACTCGGCCTTTTTTTATTTTAATGTAAAATCGCGAGGATAAACATTGTAGGAAATTTGATTCTCTACAAGTTTAGTCCTTACAATTTTTCTTCTAGGATGGATATTTCGTAAATTAAATTTGAAAAAGCGACAAATTCAAAATATTTTATCATCTCGTTTATTTTCAACTTTACGGCATAAATGAAGAGGACTAAACTTGTAGAGTATCAAATTCTGAACAATTTTGATTCCCATCTTTTGCCCCCCAAAATAGATATTTTGGAAATAAAACTTGAAAAACCCCACAAATTCAAAATATTATCATTATCAAAATATTTTCAAATATAATTTCCAAAATATCGATCTTAGAAAAAAATTGTAAGGACCAAACTTGTAGAGAATCAAATTTCCTATAATTTTTGTCCTTACGGTTTTACTGTAAAATCAAAAATGGCCGAGTTATTCATTTTCACCCACTAAAATGGGTGATAATGGGTTATAATGGGTCAAAACCCAAATCACCCGGGTTTTAACCCGGGTGGAAAGAATGGGTTTTAACCCACTACCCATCACTAAACGTAGGGCGATTCAAAGTGAAAGCTATTTCGTAGTGTCTTGCTGCATTGCGGCCGAATTGCACCGACATGTCCGGGGAGCTACCTCTCGTCCCCGGTAAAGTGATAGCTGTGCTATCGCGTTTTGTGCGGTGCGTATTCTGGAAGGGGAAGGAGGATAGAGGACAACGCATCTGTATAACCTTTGTGCCCTCTTAAACTATGAAAAAATAAAAACTACGCTTTCCGGTGCGAGGTCACCAATCGAGACCTTTGTATTCGTAGCGGTTGTGCTGAACAATGCTGCCTGCCCAGCTAGCTTACTGCCTTAACTAAATCGTTTACTCTCGTTTTCATGAGCACTTGGTCAACCACAATCTAGTTAATCGTTCAATTATTAATTATTATATATCTTTAATAATAGATATATGATAATACATTAGTTTGTCTAGATTTAGTCACGTACACTGAAATAGAATAAAATATAGAAAAACTTCTAGCAATTGAAGTGTCTACGTGATTGTGCAGCTGAGACTGATGTTTTTAGTCTGTCTGGCTTTCGGGGCTTGCCCAGGGTGAAGATACAAATAGTTCTCAATCTTATTCTAGTTAGTAATATACAGATAGTTTAAAAAATCAATGAAAACCTGAGCAGATTATCTCTATTTCGAGTGAGGGTTAAAGCTTTTGAATTGGTGTTGCTCACACCGAGTATTTTGTCAATGATATACCTAGTGTTTTGTTTTATTATGGTCCGTAGCTGAATATCAGAATCTGCTTGTATTGTCTGATATTTCTTTTCAATTCTTGATTGCTCAAGACTCGCTAAAAGACAATGAAAGTTGTAGGACATCTTAAGATTGGCACGTATTGTCTCTCTTTTAAATTACTTTTAAGAAAAATATCTTTATTTTCTTTATAATCATCGTCAGCCATTTCTGGTTATTGCTAAACAAACGTCCGTTTCAATGCACATTGCGCACTGAGGCGACCGATCTGCCACTTGTACCCACTCCGGATTTTAATTTATTTCCGCATTCCACATTATGAATATTTTTCTTATTCATTTAGAGGCTTTGCTTGTATGTAAATATTATGACGTCACAATCTGCAGTTTATCATGGTCTGGTTGTTACGAGGTGCGTTATTATGTGATGCTGACACAACCGAGGGTATAGACGTGTGTCTGTACTAGTTTATTGCTGGCCGAAATGTTTGGTACAATTAATTATGGCTATAGCCTGAGTGAGTGAAATTTACTAGTGGGTTTCCAGCGAAACTTCGTTTATTCAATAATTTGGAAATGTGCATAGGTATCGGAAATAAAATTCTTTCTTTATATCTTTGGAAATGTGTATTACATTTTATAATATATTAATAAATAGCGTGAGCCGATTTATTTTTCCAGTGATGGTCCTATTTGACGATAAATACACATTCAGTAGGTAATCGTTATGGTCTCATTTTACAAAGCTCCAACGTATTTTAACTCTTTAACTCCAACATTAACTCCAACATATTTGCAGAAAAATAAAGAGGAAAAATAAAAATAAATTCAAGATAATTGAATTAAAAATTATAATAAATTGTCATAGGCAAACAATTAACAAAATAACGTTTTTGTAATGTTAATCGTTAACTCATTAGTAATTACACTCTCTTAGGTACATATCTATTTCCCTGCCTCTCGCTACTCGAGTATTTCTCGGTTTGATTTTCGTGTTGTCAATCGGCAAGAGGTAGTCCTCACGCATGCAGCCGATTTGGACCTGCACGACCTCTCGATCTATGGAAGATACCGGCGTAAAGTGACAGCTGTGCTGTCACTTCATTATATTAAGGTGTTTTGTGCGGTGTGTCAGTAGCCAGTGGCTCACGGAGGAGGGGGAGAGGAAGGTGGGTAGGGCACCTGTAAAACCGCTATGCGGACGTCTGCAGCCGTCGGTAGTCTTAATGATGACTCTGACTGCTCTGAATTTAAAGAGATAAGGAGAGAAATTGCAGGAGCGTAACAGAGAGAGAAGGAGTATAATAGACTTAGGACCCACTTCTAAGGTTCTATTTAGTGGCCTTACCGTACGAGTTACGACTGCCAATAAGTTAGGAAATATTGATCTAGAAGTCTAGATTCTGACTTATTTTAGGTCAAGGACACGTTTACTATCGCACGGTTCGCAGTTTTATTATTTCAAAAAAAGTAACTCTTATCTTAAATTATTTGGGAAAAGAAATGCGTTGGCGTTTTTGCCAACGAAGTTCCCTATAGTTTTTATTAGGAACGTTAGTGGAAAAAAGGTCAACCCATAGGTACTTGTTTTCAATTATTTTTTGATTATCAATATAACTAGGCGGGCCCGCGGCTCCGCCCGTTTTTTAATTTGATTTGTGTCATTAAGAACTTTAGATAACCTGACAGGGATTTTTTTGGACAGATTGGTAAAATGTTCAATAAAATCCGTTCAGTCGTTTTCGCGTGATGCGCACACAAACACAAATTCTAAAATCTGTTGGAACGAGTTCTGTAATCAATTTTAAGTCTCCCCAAAAAATGTTTTTTTTTCAAATATCTTCTATGTACAGACTTTCCACTACTAGTACTAGTAGTAGTACTAGACCAGGGATCGATATTTGTGCGGGTTTCACCCGCACAAATATCGATCCCCTGGAAAATCATCCCATGACATCCCATAGGAACATTTTTTCGGGATGAAACTATCCTATGTGTTAATCCATGTTATTTATGTGTGTGCCAAATTTGATGCAAATCGGTTCAACAGTTTTTGCGTGAAGGAGTAACAAACAAACATGCAAACTTTCGCATTTATAAAATTAATAGTATGTGTTTATATGACAAAGTATCGTGTTATAAAGTGGATCTGCCCACATCAACTCTATCGCCAAACATTATTTTTAATTATCCTATGTTTAAACTTTCGACCCTCTCTAGCTTTATGTATCTAAATTCTAAGATGACAATTAAGTGAACTGTTAAGTTGATTAAGACTGACCCTGACCACAAACAATTTGCTTCAAAAATCTTGTATGTGCAGTCTTTCGATCCTCGTTAGCTTTAGTAGATGACAAGTGTGTAGTTGTGAAGTGGACATGCTCGCATATAGCGGTTACGTGGTCGGAGCTGACCGCGATGCGTCATGACATGAGGTGACGGGCGTGTGACGTGGCCAACCGCCGGGCGCCGGCTACATGTGCGGCGAGGCAGGTGTAGGCCTCACGTTATATGCCTGTGACCTGCGGCGGTTTCACTCGGATATCCTATATTATAAATGCGAAAGTTTGTATGCTTGTTTGTTTGTTACGCAAAAACTGCTGAACCGATTTCATGAAATTTGGCACACACAGACGGTACCTTGGATTAACACAAAGGATAGTTTTTATCCCGAAAAAATGTTCCCATGGGATGCCATGGGATGATTTTCTATTTTCCACGGGATCGAAATTTTCGCGGGTGAAAGGATAAGGGGTCCGGAAAACGATTATTTGTCTATATAGGGTTGTAAGATGGATGAGGGAGCTGCTAAAAAATAGCTGATTTCAAAATGGGTGTTAGACCAAATAAGTTTGGAACTTCAAAATGTATTTTATGCTATACTAGCTGTGCCCCGCGGTTTCACTCGCGTTTAATTTCAAGGTATTCCGTGTAAACTTCAACACCTTATTTCAGCCCCTTAGGGGTTGAATTAAAAGAAATCCTTTCTTAGCGGGTGCCTACGTCATAACATCTACCTGTATGCAAAACTTCAGACTGATACCTCAAGTGGTTTGGGCTGTGCGTTGATAGATGGCTATGTCACGTTTGAGTTTTATATTTATAGATACAAGCTTAGGTTGATCTATATCTATACAAACTTTCCTGTTCTCTCCGACGCAGCATTAATTCGGCTGGGCGGATTGTATTAAAATCTATAAAATCATGTCTAGGTACCTAATCCTATCACTGGTTACATTTTAGGAAAGTAAAAATTTCAGGTTTCAGTTGCGAAATAACCCGCCACAGTTTTGTACCGAGGCACTAAGCGTTGGTGAACAAAACTGCTACTCGATCTAGCTAGGTATTATAAAGTAAAAAGAAGTAATATGCATATTATAATTATAAATTATTATAATTATGAATATTATAATTTTTATTACGTATACATATTGCGCCCGAGCAGCCAGCAGCACTGTTTTATTTATACTTAATAATTTTGGGTCTTGTGATGTTCTAAAATATTCCTAATTCTCACTTCTTCTTTGCATTTGTGATAAGTATGTAAATACCAAAAAGCTTCGTTCTGTACTTTCACCTACGCATGTTGCATAAAGTTTCAACGCCATGTTCATACCTATATATCTATATTATTAATGCACTATGTGCTCTCTTCCTACCCCGTTAGCGAACTGGCGTGAAGATGTAGTTTTTTTTATGGTATAGGAGGGAAAACGAGCAGCCGGAGCCATTTTCATGACTACCGACTCCCATAAACGTCCGCGTAGAGGCTATACAGATGCTCTGCCCTCCTTTCCCCTCCCACCTCCACGGGCCACCGGCTACTTACACACCGCACGATACGCGACATCACAGCTGTCACTTTACGCCGGCCCAATTCGACTGCATGAAAGCATGCAGTGTGGCACTACCTTTTACCAAGTGTAGTTGTTACAAAGCTGAAAAGTTTGCATGGTTGAACTACGAGGAAATACAGGTCCAAAATGCAAAATATTTACTAAGGGATAGCTCATTTATCTAGGAAGGATATAGGCTACATCATCACGCTAAAACTAACAGGAGCGGATACGTTATCTTGTTATCGGGTCCAGCGATCGCAGTCCAGCAGTTTCGGCCACGAGATGATGCGTCACGACAATGAGTCATACTTCACTAGCTGCGCCTCGCGGATTCACACGTATATGTCAGCAGGGAACCGTTCATTTTTCCGGCTTGAAATGTAGTCTTATTTTATTCCACACGTTATTTTATACATGTGCTAAATTTCATTCAAATTCGTTTTCGCGTCATACGTAATAAGTTTTTGCGTGAAAGATAAACAAGCATACGTATTTTTAATATAGGAATAAATACTCGCTTTTAAAAACCCGCGGCTCCGCTCGCGTATGTGAATATTTTTTAAAAATAAAAACTATCCTTACTGCTTTCTAATACCTTTAAGAATATGTGTACAAAGTTTCACATTGATCGGCTGAGCACTTTTGGAGTGAAAGCGTAACAAACTTACACATTTATAATCTAATATATAAAATTGTCACAGTTTTCGTTGCCATATTCCTCCGAAACGACTCTCTTTCTTCGCATGAAATTTTGTGAGCATATTGAGTAGGTCTGAGAATCGGCCAACATCTATTTTTCATCCCGATATTCCCACGGGATCGAAAGTTACGCGGGTGAAACCGCGAGGCGCAGCTAGGCTAATATATAAAATTCTCGTGTCACAGTTTTCGTTCCATACTCCTCCGAAACGGCTTGACCGATTCTCATGAAATTTTGTGAGCATGTTGAGTAGGTCTGAGAATCGGCCAACATCTATTTTATTTTTATTTCATCCCGATATTCCCACGGGATCGAAAGTTACGCGGGTGAAACCGCGGGGCGCAGCTAGTATTAATAGGGATTATCAACAGGTGCTGCTCGGTCGGCGGTCGGATGTGGACTGATAATGACTGAACAGTTTCTTGCACAAACAATCTTATCGCTCCCATAATCGTGGGCACTAAACGAAATTTATTGTATGCCATTACGATTACATTCTTTATAAATGTTTTACCGATTCCAGTGCAGATTAAATCTACTTCCACATAGAAACATGTTTATACAATTTAATATTTGGATCATCAAATTGAGGAATACATGATCGTTACAATAAAACAACTTTAAAGAATAAGAATTTATTTATTTGGGCTAGTTACACTTTTAACAAAAAACAAAAAATATATTTAAACAAAATAACAACAAATAAAAAAGGAAAAAAGAAAAAAACAAAAGTACTTGAATAATAATAATAACAATATCATATACACTAGAAAAAAGAACAAACTTATAAAAAACAAAAAAAACGCAAATAATAGAGTACGGGAAAATGCACAACAGTGTAACCGGTACCCAAAATGGTAACCACCCACTATGATGGTTGTGGTATCATTAAAATGATACCAGAACTCTGATTTTATGTGGCCCCATGTACGATGTAGGAGTGACTTAGTGTAAGGGATATTTTAGAAAAGTTTAACGGATTCTATCGCGGTTTATTTAATTACTAGCTTCCGCCCGCGGCTTCGCCCGCGTGTATTTCGGACTTCAAAAATGATTCAAAATTTTAACTTATTATGTTATTCTGATATGAAAGCTATATTAATGTAAAGTTTCATGAAAATCCGCCCAGTAGTTTCAGAGATTAGCCCGAACAAACGGACAAACAGACAAACAAAAAAACTAAAAATCATAGAAAAGTGTTCTGTTGCTATTTTAAAATCGCCCCCAATTAGTTTTTCGTAAATATATTCAATGTAAAGACACTAAAATTTTACTGTTTTATTGTATGTATAGATTTTACAAGCCCGAAGTTTCAAAAGCTTTACAGGAACCATGCTCCACCCGTGACCATGGTTCGTCTTTACCAAAATCCGTTGAACTTTTTTATTGTAATGACTAATGAGTAATATTCGCATAAAATTAAGGCGAAGAAATCGTGATCCAAATATTGAATTATCAGTACGATAAAATATTTTTAATTTTACCAGCGTAAAATTACCCAAAGGGAATCAATGCATATTATATTGTGTTAGGATAAAACTTATGTTATTCCGCATTTAATCTATGTGTACATGCTTTATGCCGGTGCGGTGGCCCGGCATAAAGCATGTACACGAGGGGGTAGGAGGAAAAAGGGCAACACACCTGTGTAATATTTATGCAGATGTCTATAGGCGCAGGTATTCATGAAAATGACTCCGAAAAAATGAAAAAGAAATTAACATGTGCCAAATTTCAGCCAAATCTATCCAGTATTTTTATTCTTGAACGAGAAACATTCAACATTTAATATATTTTCGCATTTATAACATTAATTGGATTAGTGGGTTATCCAAAACGCAATGTATACACGCAAAGGCCGTACTCTATACCAATAGACAAATAAATTATTACAAGGTGTAATTTGTATTATTACAAGTAAGCCAAGTACATAACAGACGTTACAGGCTTTTAGCGATTCCACTCTGCATGGTGCATCTTGTTAAATATTATTTACATAGCACTAGCTGCGCCCCGCGGTTTCACCCGCGTAAATTTTGATCACTTGGAAAATAGAAAATCATCGCATGGCGTCCCATAGCAACATTTTTTCGGGATAAAAACTATACTATGTGACAAATTACTCTCTACGTGTGTGCCAAATTTCATGAAAATCGGTTTAGTAGTTTTTCCGTGAAGGAGTAACAAACAAACAAACAAACATACAAACTTTCGCATTTATAATAATAGTACGATAGACAGGCATACGAGCAGTCGAAGACCGTTCTATGGACCACCGAAGTTCATAGTGATACTTGCCGCTTTTCTGTCGACTATGGCAAATAATATAAAAGTTCTTCACTTTTAGTGCTTAGCTCGCGATGTAATTATCAGAAACTAGGACAAAATGACGATTTCGATTCCCGGGCGCAATAATGAAATGGCACCTTAACGGCTCATATCGTTTTACGAGAAAGAAAACGCTTAAGTATAAGAATGGCAATCATATTCTTTAATGGGTATTCCAGATAACATATGTATTATTTTAACGCATAATAACATATTATGTGTTATTCAGTAAGAGATAATACCACATTGCACTGCCGAGTCAGTCCAGCACGACCGACCTCTAGCTTACGAGCAGTCGGAGCCATTTTAATGACTACCGACATCCGCATAGATCTAATACATATGCGTTGCCCTCCTTCCTCTTCCAACTTCCATGGGTCATGGAAACACGACAGCACAGCTGTCACTTCACGCTGGTGTCTTGTAAGCAAGAGGTACCTCCCCGGTTGTGCTATCCCAATTTAGCTGCATGCATGCATGCAGCGTGGCACTACCTCTTACTAAATCTGTAAACATAATTATTATTAAAGAGCTTATTCTTTCCTCAAAGGTCGGCAACGCAGACACATACATACACATAACAGATGTTAGACCTCTGATGTTACAGACGTCTGGGCGTTGGTGATCCCTTTACATCAGGTGACCCAACTGCGCGTTTACCTCCTATGCTATAAAAAAAATATTCAACACACACGTATTTCTCTTGTTGTCCTTTCGTTCCAAGGGCTACTCTAACGCACGAGCAGTCAATAGGTACCTATATCAACGTAGAAATAAAGAATCACTTATAACATTACAGCTGATGTCAGAGTCGTAAAATCGACATTAGATTAATGTTGTGTAAGAACTTACCTCTATAAAGAAGAACTAGCTGCGTCTACAGGCAAGAATATTATGTGGTAATTAATTTCTAGTAAGGTTCAAGGCTGTCTGAAAAGATCTCGCTTGAAATAATGCCTTTTTATAGTAGGCATAAGGGGGCCAACCAGCAATCGGAGCCATTTTCATGACTACATACTCCCATAGACATCCACACAGAGGTTATACAGATGCGTTGCCTCCCTCCATGAGCAGGCCTATTAAATGAAAAGTTGGAACTGTTGAAATACTACCTACCTACTAAAGGCGTTTGCTACACAATATGCAGTATATATTTTACACATGGTACACACTTGTGTTATTACACATGGTACACGAAATGGGACCGGGATTATAGTAGGTATTATATAGGACTAGCTGCGCCCCGCGGTTTCACCCGTGTAAATTTCGATCTCGCGAAAAATAGAAAATCATCCCATGGCACCCCATAGGAACATTTTTTCGGGATTAAAACTGTCCTATGTGTTAACCCAAGTTACTCAAATTTTATGAAAATTGGTTCTGTAGTTTTTGCGTGCGTGAAGGAGTAACAAACAAATAAACTTTCGCATTTATAATATCAGTAGGATTAAACGATCAGTCAGAGTTAATGATTACTCCCGACGCCGTTGTCTTGGTAACAAGGGTCGTACCCCCCTCCCCTCATCCCCTCCAATGGACCAAATAATACTAGAATATAGAAAACTCGCTCCTGCGGTTTCTAAGTTGCGAATATAAGAAGAAAGAATTGCAAATTCATATTGAGTTAAGAAATTGTGAATTGTTTGCTACAATACAGGGTTGTCAATTCAGACTTATTTTTTTTAAGATTTTATATTCTAGTAAGATGGAATTGTACTGAAATTCTAAAGGCTTAACTATTTACCTTCAAGCCTTTTAATACTACACAAACTTAAGGCATATTTTAAACATAAACCCGTAGTTAGCATTGAAATTATATTCTTGAGTAATTTATCATTCAAATTCATTGTGTGTCCTAAGACTGAGTTTCTCCCCCGGCAAAGATATTATCAAAGGCTCCTAAGTGCTCTCAAATATGCTCATTGTCAACATGTCGTTTGTGTGTATGAGCTCTATGTGGTTGCTGCTGGTGATCCTGACAATAAGTAGCAGCGGTGGGGTTGAGTGGTGGGCTAAGCCCAATAAAAACATAAAATATTATCATTTAAATTACATCTTCATTTGACTATTGATAGATGACCGGCGAAATGGATCGCAAGTTTGGTGGTCTCCTCGAAAAAAAGTGGACTTCCGTCATAAGGCTGCAAAAGAAGGTGACATATTGACACTGTTACTTATTGTTCGTCTGGGCACAAATTTAAAAAAAACAAAACTGCATTGATTACAGCTTGCAACATTTTACCAAAAGTAGATTATTAATTACTACACTGATTTAAATTTACAAGTTAGCAATATACAACTCATTTTTAATTATTTCTGTTTTCAATAAATAAATAGAAGTTAACCAAGTAAACACTCAAATCAAGGTTGACTTTTTTATAAAAACTAAACAATGCAGGAAACTAAAGATATTGTTCTATTTTTCATTGAAATGTTGTTTAATATCATCGTCAATAGGTAAAATAGAAAAGTTTTACCAATGTGTCCAATGCATCTGGGATATTAAAAGGGACCTATTCAAATTCAAACTAATATCTGTAAATGAGTGTTTGATTGTTTTTCCATTTTGCGCCTAAGCCGTAAAACAAATCTTGATAGTTTTTTAAATAGATAGATGGATTCATATCCCATCAGAGATAAATATACCATATTTTTATGTAATAATTATGCTCCATATAATTATGTTGTTAGCAAGTGAAGGCATTATTTCTGACCATCGATTGCTTTAGTTGTTAAAGGTTCGTATGGCCCAAAAGTATGTGTATAATATTGTGTACCTATTGTAAAAGTGTGTACAACTCGTATATGGAATATAAATTATATTTTCGGCGTCTAGTAATTGTAACACAAAACCTTACGTTACTTAGTAATATATTAATTTGGAATAGATTAAAGTGATGTGATTAGTCTACAAATATTATATTATAATTATCATATTTGTGATAAATATCAATGTGTTTGTTTTATTTCACTTGTCTGTTTGTTTCCTTGTATGCTCAAAACACGCAAATCTGATAAGATCTCTCTAATTAATAGATTTGAATGAAGGATGTTGCGTTTTATGGCGTTAAGTCATCATTTACATTTACATGTTTATAAAATAGTTAATTTTCATCGCTTTTGTTTATAATATCTGTTACAATTTACAGAAATTAAGAAACATCGTAAAAACACAGTAAAAAAGTCCTATGAATGCGCGGTTTTACATTTTCACCAGCTGAAACGTAGGTACTCTATTTCTATCCTTTTAGGTAATTTACTATCCGAAACATTTTTTTTTTCTACGAGTATACGAAACCTTCAATGTTCTTTTCTAGGTCTGCATACTTTTGTAGTGATTAGTTGTTAGGTAACGAACGTCTGATAAAGACTTCTAACGAACAAAGCAACTTTTACATTTCTAATATTAGTTCCCTACTTTGCATGATATATCCAACAATACGGTTTAGCCACGCTGATATCACAATTCATCCTCAGTGATGTCTCTCGAGGGATAGGGAGATAAGCCACACACTGTTAACATTGGCAGTTTAATTCTTGTGGCTTAATGTTTCGCTTATTACATTGTTGAACTCCTTTA
>LUGF01040674.1:354433-368802 GCA_001625245.1 Calycopis cecrops | reverse complement strand
GATTTCTTAGAAATTAAACGCGAGTGAAACCGCGGGGCACAGCTAGTAATATATATAATGGTAAACGATACGCTGGTACCGTATAAGCAAGAGGGCCCTCCCTGGTCGTGCCGGCTGGTTCGGCTGCATGCAGCGTGGTACTATCTCTTATTAAATAAAGCTTATACTTCGCTTATACTAAGCTTACGCTTACTAAGCTGACAGTTAGCTCGTAGAAATACAGTTTACATCTCAGAACCACCTTTCAATAAACTTCTCGTCGATGGACTCCGTCACTAACATATTGATTAAAAGTATTAAAGACATCAAAGCAGTGTCACGATTCAATTAATTCGCAATCATCTTTTATTCGGAAGTAATAAGTCCTCGCGTATATATTTTGCTAATAACGACTATTTTTCCTATAAATAATATAATGAAACGCGTAAGGAACAGAAATGAAAAGGGTCGTTATATATACATAATTTGTAATATACATTCGCAATTTGTGTGGTGAATCCAGGTGGTCTAAGAAGCGATTAAGAGGATCAAAAAGGGTCTAAGCTTTAGCTTTGATGATGAAATGAAATGAAATTAAACTTTTTACTTTTAACTTATCGAAGGATAATTTAACGTAGGCAGCATATTTCATCAACACAAGAGCCTCACATGGCAGTCCAACACATACCAAGACGTGTTAATTATATGAAGTTACAGGCATTAAGTATTCACAAATACCTTCGTCAACAGAATGACGTGTGTGTTCTGACAACTTCCACTCTTTTAAAAGTGCGCTTTAAGATACGCGACTTAGCGCACACTTTTCTGTTGGCTAAGTGATATTATAACTATTACAATTTTATGCCAGAAATATGATTACTATTATCATCATCAGAATATTTCATCGTGATAACAACTTGTGCATTTTGTAGCTAGCTGTTTTCTGCGGTTTCATCTGCGAAACATTACAGATTGGTAGTCTCCGTATAGTACGCTGGTTACTCCAACAGTGCAGTTGCAGGTACGAATCTCGCTCAGCACATGCACACATTTTATAAAATTATATATTTGTAATATAAAAAATATCACATTGTCATTTGAATTAAAAAAATATATTAGCGTTATCTAGTACCTGTAATACAAGCCCGTATGATACTTCGTATATAAATGGACTAACAAGGTCCGCACATAATAATAATAATTATAATTATTTTAAAATTTTCAAGAACTATACAATCAAATATAATATATACGCCATGTTTTGCATCTGTTTGCACTTGAAGAATATTGTGCTTTTGCGTACTAATTCTAAATCGCTAAGAGCGACGATAAGCATCAGTCGAAACAAAAGTCAAAGGATGAAAATTTAAAGTAATTGTAACCACGTATTATATTGTTACTAATAAATATAATTTATTTACATTTAAAGTTATTTTAAGGGATATAGTCACACGCATTTCATTGTAAATTTTTCAAGGAGGCTGGTAAAACACAGAAGATATTTCATTTCACGAATACTTACGTAGTAAAGATACAATGGCTTTGCTACGCTTACGTGTATCGTTTCGGGATTCAGAATCTTGGTTGTCTTTAATAGGCAGGTTATGGAGAATTATCTTTTTTCGGAATATTCACACATAATATAAAATTAAACCAAGTTAGAATTTTGCCCTGTTGAAACGATCTCTATATCTATGTGTAAGGGCTAGAACAGTATAGTATGATATAAAGGTTTATCAATGGTAGAAAGGACAAATAAACTTACAATAATGTTAACATCATAAAAATATAATATATTTATATATTATTGCAATAAATAGCTATTTACTTTAATACGTAATTAAAAGACCTATGTATGTATTCGTGTGAAGTCAACACGTCAAGCTTCTTCTTTGCTCAAGTACTCAAGCAAGCCAGGCAATGTATGTCCCAGTCAAGCTTTTACACTTTGGAAACTGCTACATAATAAAGCTGCTTATATAATTATGTTCTGCTTTTATTGGGTAGCTATGAGTTATGCATTTTATAATATATAATACAAATAATTGGATTATAAAAATGGTATTTCATTAAATTAAATAAAGAATAGTAATGCATTTGAGCTATAAAACCTACGTAAAACTGATTTTTAAATAAAGATCATAAATGTTAATTAAATAAAATGTATTAAAAAGGAAGGGATATAGCGTATGTATCTATACAGTAGATACGGTACATTGCATCAAGAACCACACAGTTTCAAGGAGGATAGTTAGAACAAACAAGAGTTCTCTAAAAGAAGTGGTGCCATCTACATTATTTAACTAAATAACTATTAGTTCTAATAATTATGGATAGATGTCTCTATACTCACGATTTTACTGAACATGTGAATTTAATATAATTAAATTCTCTAATATAATGTATGTATAATTCTAGAGAATAATTGAAATATATTTTATGGAAATAGTCCTTTTATTTTTATTGTCAGTTATTGCAAACAAAGACATGTTTGACATAATATTATTCTGGCAACCTAATAGAGTATGTCGACGCAACTTGCGTCTGCACTCGCTTGTATCGTGTGTCCATTTCATGTATAAATCTTAGTTCTTGACTGTTCTGTTTATAACAAACGTTGAGTTAAGTTTCTCCTCCATCCGGATTTAATACCCGAAACCTAACATTTTGTGTCACTACGTTGCATTACCTAGTTACCTAGTGATATTTTACAAACAGACGCTATTTTATGCTGTGCATGTGTATAATGTATATATGAATGTATAAAATGATTATGAGGATCAAACAAAAATGTTGCTTTAAAGTATTACAATAAAACATAAATTATAAAAATAGAAAATAGCAAAAAATAAAAATGATTTTCGAGAGTTATTTATATTTAGTAGTTTTCGAAAATAATATCTGTTTTTTAAGAAATAGAAAAAAAATTTCAGTCTTATTTCACAGTTATGATATTTTGCTCTCGGAAATGTGATATATCATAACAAACGAGTTACAAATTAGTATATCTGCTACTTTGGCTTGAACTTGGATGTTTATGTTTTACAAATGCTTCTTGCTTTGTACATCATATTAAAATGTTCAACTCACAAAAATCATTTTTTGATCAAAATTGAACAAACGACACATGTTATGTTATTTGAAAAAAAAAACAAAAAAACTCGAATCATCGCATACATCTAGAGAGTTTAATAACCTATACATGCCAATATCTATAGAGCTTTAGTTCCCGTTAAGAAATATAGATGGCGTTTTAAATCGATATGCTACGAAAACGCAACAGATTCTTAAACTCTTATTCCTATTATATTATTGTACTCTTTCGTCAGTCATGTGACGGACGCAGTACAAGTTGGACGTGCACCAGCCATCTAGGCTGTGGTAGTAGTGAGCCTGTGACTGATGAACCGAATGAACCTACATACTTGGCACCCTTTTTTATAGAGTAAAACGGCAACATGCTCTTCGGAGCGTCTTGATGACAACCAACACCAATCAACATCCGCACAAAATGTCACACAGGTGCGTCCTGTACTCTATTTCCAATACAATTGAAGAAGGTCGTCAGTAGCACGAAACATTACTTTGTTATGTGAGTATTACTTTCTCTCATTTTCTCAGCTGTGCCCGCCTTATTTGACTACAATCCATCAATGGCACTACTTCTTACGTAAATATAAAAAAATACACACACAATAGGCACACTATTTACTTAAATATTTACATGAGCTTAGCTAAAAATGGCTTAAATCTATCGCCTACAAAAAAGGCAGGCATATTGCAGGTTTTTAAATATATCCAACCTTCAATTTTCTGTTATCATAAAAACAAACGTTACCACCAGGTAATTTCCCTATCAGACCAATAAAAATGTTATTAAAAACTCTTTAAAGAAAAGATCCCGGGTAAAGCGTTGTACATAAAGTAAATTCGCAAATGTTCTCTGTAAATGAGGGCTCCGCCTCGATTATGTTGCGAAACGAACCGTAAACTTGTTTCAATCTTTGAGTATTTAATAAGTGAACGATGTTATGGCAACATGTCTAATATAATATTATTAACAAAATTGTAAACTTGAAATAAATATGAGGGTCTACAAATTTGAATAATATACAAAAGTATATAATTATAAATTATTGTCCAGTGTTTATAACAAAATGAATATTTAATATTTACAATTCTGTTCATAATATTATATTAGACATGTTTTCATAATAACATCGTTCACTTATAATAAAATAAAAAAATATGAAATTCATTTTATTCAAATTTTGTATAAATGAATATCATATTTTTTTATTTCTTAGCTGCGAGTGGGTCAATAATTAAAATTTCACTCAAACATCGTCAGTGCTATAACACTGTAGAAATCTTGAATATAGACATTCTTAAACAAATAAAAATATAGAGGCACCGTATATCAAACATATGATGCAAGTTTTATGATGCAAGAGTTATACAATTTGCAAACATAGAAGCTAGTGGTAAAGGAACGAGTCACGTATACGCCTGATATCGAGTAGGTGTAGTTTGTAAACACACGTTAGATCGTGTAGAACTCACCCTGGAACTTAAATTTGGGATACATGTATTGTAAGTTGCTTCTTTAGAAAATAATGCCAATGTGTAATTATAGTTATCGTTGTGTAGTAAAATGTACATTACATTTTATTCATTGTCATGTTCGACAAATGTTCAGTTTTCTATCAAGTATGAGCCAACTTATAAAAAATGTACTTTACAATGTACATGAGAAAAGAAAAAATAAAACTTCAAAACTCTCAACTATGTGTTAAAAATAAATAAGATAATTTAGAAAGTGAGTCTTTAGTGAAGATAACAGAGCTTGTAATGAAGAGCTCTTCGAGACTGTTTTCACGTTATCATTTCCACGAAAATTATAATATAAACTATTAAACAAATTGTATATTTAATATTTCATAAATTGTACCTTGTGTTTTAAGTTTCAATTGTATTTAAAGCCATATTTATAGCCCAAAAAACTTCAACGCTTCTTTCAACTTCAAAGCTTCATACGATCACTTTTTCCTTAACCGTATGTCTGTTAAGAAAAAACTCTTGAATTATATAATGCAATGGAGATATTGCAATACAGATTTATGAAACCTTAATAATTATTTATAGTTGTATCTCCGAAGAATACATTATAAACTTAGATAATATCTATCTACTACATATTATGTAGTTAACTCTATACATAATCAAGGCGAAAAATTAAAAATTTACCTTATTTTCAATTCCCGTTGGTACTGAACCTTAAAAAGGTGAGCTCTATTTGTATGTGAACAGTAATCTTTGTTTGGTTCTTTATACTATACAAAGTAGAAACATTTCTGCAGCGCTGCTGAATTAGGTCTGGGCGAATAAAAAGGCGTAAGACGCGTTCACACAGAACCGCCTGAAGTGATTGATGCCTTAAATTGCACCATTAGGCAATTTTCATTCTTGATCGATCGTATGGCCATTGGGGGGATGTAATGATACTACAAACCTGATGGGATAAAAAGTCCTGGTTGATAATAAGAGATGGTTGATAAATGTTACAACAACGCAAAATATCATGTAACAAGTTGTATAAACGGCAGCTTCTACATTTTTACCATTTACACTAATTTTTTCCGGTGGAATCCCCAACAAATTTGGAATCCTCAATTGTTTCAACAAAACTATTTGATGTTAAAATATTCACAAAGTTTATTTCAGTTATATTGCTTTGTATTTCCGTTGTAATTTTGAATAGAATTTCCGGAATGCTGATGGTAGTCTTATGTACTATTATTATTTAGTGTATGGTAGTTATGGCAATGGAAGTGTCATAAAACGTAAAATTCATTGTATCGCCTAATTGATTGATGCTGTTATATCATGATAATCATCTGGAAGAAAATACCTTAAATAAGTATGTAGTGATTCCAATTTACCTCTTCCTATCCAAATTTTAATTTGTTAATTTATTTTCTATTTATATTTATAATTAATTTTCAATCTATTTAAATTTTCAACTGCACCGCAAGAATGGTGATTAAGCCCGGTATGAACAATGAAATTGACGTTATAATATACTAGTTAATTGTATTACTTGCAAGACAGCTGCGCTCAGGACAATCGCGTTTCGTTAACAGACCCATAATATGTCTTTACGTCTGTCATAAAATTGATCACGCGAGGTGAGCTCAGAATCCACCCGATATTCACTAAATCCATTTGTCTTTTTTACATTGTACCTGATACTCAGTTTTACCCGATAGATCTGATTGACCGACGTAAGATATGAAAACATAATCATTGGCAACAGGTAAGTATCTACTTAAATAATAATAAATAAAACAATATAAATGCTTTATATTGTTCCAAAAAGTCAATATACGTACACAAAGTGAGAGTTACAAATAGATCTGCTTATCTGTATTTTTAATGCTAATGTTAAAAAAAATCTGTTGATCAGATCAAGGATGCTTATTGGTCGTTGGCGTGCCGCGCTACTCGTAGAACAATGATAATTAAGTCGTTCGCGTTAGACACACTAAAAGGAAATGCACATTGCGCGTACCATCTGCAGAAAACTGGCATCTAGCGTCCAATTTCACATCTACTTCTGTGGCACACCTACGCCTTACCTATTCCCATTAACATTGGTGTATCGGGGATGCGACTTAGCACAAAATTATTTGCGAAATATGTATATATGTATAGGTATTTTGAGTGGAATGATGAATGCGCCTGTACGATAAAGTAAGACAGTATCCAAAGCGTGACTCACCAGATGATGGGCAGCCCACAGGTCCGATAGCTGTGCACTTCTCTGCCTTCTCTTCTCTGGTCTCTTCTGTAGGTACTTACTATCTATGAAGTTGCAGCGTAGCTTGTGATAGTCGCACAATGGACTGCCGTTCCACTCTCACTATAGTTCCCACTGATACTAGTACGATGGTTAAATAATAGAAAAAGCGGTATATATATTATTTAAATCTATTACACAAAGCGTGTTAAAGGCGATCAGCGCCATGCGGGGAGCGAGCGGGAAGAAGAAGTTATAACGAACGAAAGGCGAATTGCGAATGGCAAATGACGCGATGCTGATCCTTATTCGTAAAATGAGTACATCAGCGCCATCTCTGTACAAGTACCAATAAACTGGCTAAGCACAGATAAGATAACTAACTTACTTCATCATTAGCGCAAACAAACATAAAATAAACTTTTTATAATGATCTGTTATTATTATAAAGAAATTACAAGTCAGCTTCCTAACTGATAATAACAATTCTTGATTCAACACCAAACTCAAGGCTTAGCTTCCAGTTCTTCATTTTTTTTATGGTATATGGGGCAAACGAGAGGTCGAAGCCAATTTTCATGACTACCGACGCCCATAGACATCCGTATATAAAGTATACAGATGTGCTGCCCTTCTTTCTCCTCCCACCTCCATAGGCCATTCATGTCAGAATATTTATAACTTGGTAAGTTTATTGGGCCAAGCCTGGAGGCACTGGATAGTGCAAGGCGCAGGCCAGACCCTGCCAACTCAAATAGGTAGCAAAAACTTTCTTCTTACTGCATCCAACCTTATCGACTTGTTATCTTCTCAAATCCAGGTAAAAAATGTAACAGAATGCCTGACATCATCTAGTAATATAGTTCACTTTATATGAATATTCATTATTCATATCAATGAATAGTACTTTAAAAGAGGTTCTGCATGTGCTTTCATCTTTTAGCGAAACGTTTTAGTTTGCCAACCGTGTAAGACTACAGGGTTGGAAAATTGGAACATTCGATCACAGTATTAGTATTATATTTATACTTATACTGTGTTTCGATGATAACGCGAAAAAACACGATGAAGTATTCTAATAAACAGTTTACGCTCCTTTATTCATTAGTAATTTGGAAATTACATTTTAAAAATGTTTCCCATTGCTTGTAAAAAAAATCTGGATATTTTGTTTTGTTAATTTAGTTAATTGGCAAAAGAAAAACAGTGAAACCTACTCATTATAGACCCTTTTTATTTTTTAGTATAAAATATATTTAATTAACAAAGCAAAAAATTGGAATTAATTAAGAACAAAAATGTCTGACTCAATTATATAAAATAAATTATTTTTTTTACCAAACGCCCACTGTTTACAATTAAAGTCAAAGTAATGTTATCAAATCATACAATATTTCATCATACTCTTACTCTTAAAATTTATTTTTATTTCATTATTGATTTGTCTTGTATATCTTGTAATTTATAGTTCTTTATAACAAAATTTGTGCAGAGTATTGCAGTATTCTACGCGCAGCGTATATTTTATCAAAGTAAAACTATTGACAATTTCATATATATTTTTACGGCAACATTTTTACGCTTTTACGGCAAATAAACTGCCTCCAATTGTGACACTTTGATATGATCGCAGCAAGTGCGAGAGAAATTCTGTAACTGTATCTGATTAAATCCTAGGATGGTAGTGATTCCAGTTTAAATCTCCAATAAATGCGGAGACAGTGAACGATTGCAATGACTCGATGGTATGCAGTCGAAGCCCAGGTTCTATAACATCACGGAAATATTGTTACAATTTAAATATTATGGGTAACAAATTGTTTGCAAGCATAGAAGTTTCCCACCTTGTGTGTGTGTACGAAATTATATCTATGGTCATTCAGTTGAATTAGTATAACGTGTTTACCGTTCTCTGATTAACTTAAATTTGAGTGTAACAAACACTTGGGATCAATGAGCTTTATAAGGTTATGTTTGTAGCAGAGATTTATTTAGTGGTAATAAATGGCTTCCCGGCACTGGAGTTCAAGTTCAACCGGTGGTTATATTCCAGCAATTTCCAGCGAGGTAAGAATAATGTACTAACAATGACGTAGGCTGTTTTAAGGTACAGAGGGGCAAACGAGCAGTCAGTGACATTTGTATGACTACCGACGCCCCTAGATACCCGCATAGAGGCTATACAGATGCGCTGCTCTTTTCTTCTCCTTCCTCCATGGACCTAGGCTACTTAAGTTTAATAAAATCTTAGTAAAGAAAATTGCTTTCGTTCAATAATATACACGGGTACGTACAGGTCTTCATTAAATAATGGGCAAATGAAGTTATGATTTTTATTTGACTCAGGACCTGTACATGTTTGCTACTATACTGTATGACGCGACTATTTATATGTACAATCGTATGGATATGTCTCTAAAACTTGCTACATTGTCTACCGGCGCCTTTAGTTCAACATCATTACCTTTATGTAGGTGATGCATGGCAGGTGTTCTTTTTAAAGCCAGATAAAGTATTCTCGAACTTTTATTGCCTTCCTGTAGCCCGTTGTTCCTTCAAGAAGAACTTAACAGAAATTTAATTGGATCCCTGCAATATAATCTTGAGAGGTTATTATAAGCACAACTAAGTTCAAACAAGTTTAATCAAAGGAAGTTTGCTCTTATGTTATTTTGTTTTTAATATGTAATACTCGTAATTACAACACTGCGTCGACTCTTTCATGTCGCGCTTCTAAAACTTCTTACAGGTAATTACTCGAGGAAATACTTTTTAAATACGTAATATAATGAAAAAAATAGCAAGGAACATTTCTCTTTATTTTTTTTATTAAATACGGGAGCGGTTACCCCCGAATACTTAGATAGCATACCCTTAGACTTATAGGTATAAAGGTTATACAGATGTGTTGCCCGCATTCGCCTCCCACTACCATGGGCTACAGGATACTCATAAACCACACGAAATCGACAGCAGCTAACACTGTAATATACCCTTACAAAATATACAGAGTTTAAGTAAAACACGTCAGGATCCCGTTAAAGGAAAAAAAGATAAAGAAATATAGTATAGATCATTAGCTATCCAACAAACTCTAAAGTTATTAATGAGTAATGTCATTTCAAACAAAAGTGACTAATAAATACAACTATAATTTTGTTTCTTTAAAGATAGTTATAAATATGGAGGAAGCAAAGTACCCAAGTTTGTAGGGATCGTGATATGTGTTCTGTTCTCTGCCAATTAGGCTGTTACGGAGTTGGCGGTAATATGTGTTTGTTATATTGTATATTCATTTTTTTAAGCGGTTTTGTTAAGCCGAATATTTCGACAGCTCATACGTAAAAATCCTGCAAGCCGTTCACGGGAACACGTGCAGACAAAATACATTACTTTTTATCTACTCTCTCGGATAATGAGACCTAGATCTTTATTCCCTATTTTTTTTTAATTTTCATTTCAATAGTCGTTCGTATTTGGTGCTTATATACTTGTTTGAGACTTTCGTGTTTATTACGTCGACTCGGGACCACGGCTGGTGTAGCCCAGTCGAAACGTCGGGCAAAGGTATATATTTTGACCTTTAATTTTTACCGTGTTAAAACCCGTAAAGTAATTACAAAATGGTGCTTATATCTTTCCACAAAAAAAATATTTATTATTTTTCATATCAAATGTATAAAGGAGAAACATTTAAGCAATGTAAAAAAATATCTCTCGACACCAGCAGTGAACATGCCACTAACTCAAACTTTGGCCATTTTTCGTTTTTTATGCCAAATGACTAATCAGTAGACGAATGACGAAGTTACGAATACAACAAAACGCGTGCGTGTACTTTTTGAAAATGCGATGAACATACGCCTAACGCGCAATGGCGGGGTGTAGCGGGGACCGCACGCGATGAATAAAATTCGCCTAAGTACATTTGTCGGGTTGTTGTGCGCTTTCTGCTTGAAGAATTTCGACCACCACCTGACTTGGCCTACTTGGAAGTCGCTTAATCGACTTCGAACACAAGTAGGCCTATGCCAAAAAAATAGGAGTCGTTGGGGCCTAATAACATGCTCGGGGTAGCAATGCGAATGTAGGGATCCCAACCAATCTATGGAGCATCTACTCCAGTGCCCGCTGTGCCCGAGAACTTGTATATTCGAGGATCTGCTCGCTGACAATGTTGCCGCTTCAGCTGTGGCACAGTACTGGGCGCATAAAATTTGATCGGCTAAACAATCACTGCTCACGAGAAGAAGACTTCAAAAGTTCTCTTGAGCCAGAGTTTTTAAAAGGAACACACGATTCTAGTAATAAAAAAGTAATATCTTGAGTATAAGTAACACAAATATTGATAAAGTTAAATACAATTTACTTTCTTATTACTACAGATTCAGAGAGACAATTACGACCGATAGAACTATAGAAGATTTTTATTTATTACAAAATGATGTTTCTGTATTTCAAGCATTAGTGTGACACTACCTACTTCGTTACACACATGGCATGCATACATGCAGCTAAATTGGATCGGTATGACCGGAGAGGTAGCTCTTACACTAAACAGGCGTAAATTGACAGCTGTATTGTCTCGTTACGCGTGGTGTGATGGAGGAAGGAGCAAAAAGGAGGGCAACAACATCTGTATTACTTTTATGCTGATATCTATGAGCATCGGTAGTCACGAAGATGGCTCCGTTTTCTCGTATGCCCGCTAATATTATAAAAAAACGCTTTAAAGCAATCGCAATAACAATACAAGGAAGAATATTATGATTCCGTTGATTATACAGAATTAATTTTAACGTTACCCAGTCCATAGAATTTTTAATTACCTGTAAAAAAGCAACTGGCATTATGCAAAATAGCTCTATATTTAATTATCAAGACTTAAAATTATCGTAACATTACGTGACTGCTTGTTACGGCTGTCACGTTTTTGGGGTAACATATATATCGTTACACAAATTAAGTAGCAAACGCAAAAACAATAATTAAAGGTTTATCGATGAGCATCGGTTTTATTTAAGATAAAGGTTTTAGAAAAACAGCAATTTCATACAAAATTTGTGCATTTTGGTTGTTAATTTTTATTGTGTTATTTAGAAGTAAGTTTTTCAGGTCATGAAGAGTACCAGATCTTAGTATTTGACATAAATTTTAGCCTGAGCCTTTCACACGTTTCCGAGAAAAAGGCCTGGCCCGACGTAGATATGGACATCAAAGTGATCTTATATGGGTTCCGTTTTTTAGGGTTCTGTATTTTAAGGAGAAAAAAAAACGGATCCCTTATAAGCACCACTTTGTCCGTTTGTCTGAACATTTGTCTAGGCCTTTTTCTCGGTTATAAGTACTAATTTCTAATCCCCCATTTCATGATTCAGTAATGTAGCAATATCGTATGTGAAATCTGCAACTACTGCAAGCACTTTGCTCGATTTCGTATGCAACATTTGGAATAAAAGTGAATCAGAAATCTTTGTTGAATGTTGATCTGCAATATTTTCTAATATTTTTTTTTAGTTGGTAATCTGGATTTCAATAATAATGGCGTTAGACTTCTTAGGAGGAAGTTTTTCCGGAACCACATCTAAAAATATTATTGAAGTTCTACAATTTTCTAACAATACAAATTCAGTTCTGAATATTGTTAAGTAGCTAATTGGTATTAATGGGTAGTAAGTAAAAAATGGGTGGACGTGACTTAAATTGTTACGTAAAAGTACAGAAATTATAATAACGATCCGAAAATATTGATTATCTTATAGTATTTCCTTCCATTGACCCACTTTACTAAAATTTATACTTTTCATGCTGATAGTGGATTCCCTCTGGTACATCAAGGAAAGAGGAAAAAGGGCATAGAAAAAGAGAAGCCAATATATTAAAATATTATGCGGACGTCCGTTAGTAGTTGATAATTTGTCACTACAAAGCTCTGCTCTTTTACATCCTCACATTATCTCTATGTATAAAATTCACGAGTCACAATGTTAGTCAGCACACTCTCTGAATCGGCTAGAGAGATTTTCATAAAATTTTGTGTGCATATCGAGTATGTCCGAGAATAGGCCAACATCTATTTTTATCTCGATATTTCCACGGGATCGAAACTTATGCGGGTGAAACCTCATAGTGCAGCTTGTATACTATAAAAAGATATACATAAAAAAAGTACATATAATATTCTTCATATTTATGAGCATTGCACGCTCTAATTTTAATTACATACAAAACAAATTAGCATTAGTCTCTCTCCCCACGTATTTCCGGAGTTCGGTATGCATAAAATTCAAATCATTCATTTATCAGGATTTATATAATTTAATCATTATCTTATTTCCATAATAATCTTTGGTAATCGACCCAATTAACGCGACGTCTAACCCAATTAGCAAATACAATAAACATTTTTATTTTACTTATTCATTCGCTTTTCTGATTATAATACTTTTTTTATCTTCGAGTCGAATAATACAATCAGCGTGATTGCCGGATACTAAAGGTTAATTGGCAATAATCAACAGTGCTGTAGGTTCGTAAATATCTAGGACACCGACCAAAAATAAACCTAGTAGGCTCATGTCCCATGTAAAATGATTTGTAATTTAGCCTAGATCATATAGATGAAAATAGACGCATGAAAGCTAATACTTTAAACAACAATAAGGATTAGAAAAGATAAATTACAAATTTCGGCATTTAAAGGTACGGAGTTATAAGTTCTATACAATTCTTATCATAAATTCATTCCATTAAAATAGTAACAACTATTCAACTGCGGGTCGCATTTGCATATTCTGAATCAGCCTTCGCTATATTTGATTGAGTCGACGTTCGTATTCTCGTATATATTGAAAAGTTTTGATATTTCAGACAAAGTTATTACCATTTCTCGGAATAATTTAGATACTTGACAGTAAATAGTATATATAATAGTTTTCGTTCAAAACCCATTTAGTATTTAGCAAATCAAAAGCTAAGTTGCTATTGATTGGACATTGAAACTTGACATTGAAACTTTAGTTTATAAATATAATATCAGCCGAAAGACGTCCACTGTTGGACACAGGCCTCCCCCAAAGAGCATCAAAGGTCACGGTCATGAGTCACTTGCATCCAGCGACTCTCCGCCACTTTAGCCAAATCGTCAGTCCACCGGGTTGAAGATCGTCCAACACTCCGTCTTCTGGTACGAGGCCACCACTCGAGAACCTTTCTTTCCCAGGGGTTATAGGTTCTCCTAACAATGTGGCCTGCCCATTGCCACTTTAGTTTGCTGATTCTCTGAGCTATGTCGGCCCTGGTTCTCTTGCGGATTTCGGAATTGTGGACCATTCCAGTCAATTTAAGAGGCCCACACTTAGCGGCCAAGTCTAGGTGCTATATGTCATCACAGGCAACACACACTGAGCTTCCCGAACGCTGCCCATCCGAGTTGAATTGAGAGATCGATCTCTCTCTTGAAGATGGATTTACCTAACTGGACAGTTTGTCCCAGGTACACGTACCGATCAACAACTTCAAGAAGTGAGTTGCCCACATAAACTGATATAGGTGTCACATGAATATTGGACATGACTTTTGTCTCCCCCCC
>LUGF01040674.1:320133-348287 GCA_001625245.1 Calycopis cecrops | reverse complement strand
TTTTGCCCTAGTGGTCACTACGTGGCTCCCATTTCTCCTTTATTCATTTCTACTAAAAAATTCTGCCGCTGGAGAGATCCTGTTGCTTGCAGATCCGGGATCCTTCAATTATAGCGGATGAAGACACCCCGCAGCAGTGCAGTCGTTATTGCACTCCCAAGTATTGATTTGTTGAGTCCGACATAGATCTAGGAGTATAGATATCATACGTAAACGTATTCTCCTGCGTTAATAAAAAAGGGCTATTATTTCTACCTGGCTATTTTTAATTTATTCTATAAAAGATTTACCTTATAATAGGTACAGTATCAGTTGCAAGAAGCACTTAACTCGAAACTTAAGCTCTACTTTAAATTCTTAAAGCTCTGCTTTTGTTGTTTGTGCTTAAAAGAGTAAATCAAGTTTCAGTTGATACTCATTAAAAGTTGTTTTTGTTTCAAGAAGCGGATTTTACCAGGAATTTTTAATAAAAATTAACAAGCACCTTAAGCTGAACTGCTCATTATAATGAACAAATCTTTACCAAGCGTCGAAGGTTCTATACATCTATTTAACTTCTTGTGAACAACCAATGTTGTTTTATTTCCAATATGTTTTTATTCTTTCTTTTGTATCTTTTTGTTTCCGGATTGCGTCGTTTGTAAGTCAGTAACCTAATTACTGAAGATTTGTATATTCTTTAACTTTTCCCTTCAGACATCATTGCTTAATACATTGTGAGGGATCGAAATAAAATACAGCACATTTTCACGAATTTTATTTTGTCATATTTTTGTATTTTATACTCATCATAAGATACTTACGGTTAGATAATATGACAAAGAAATTGTTCAACATGTTGATTATTAGCTCAGTTCATGAATATTTGAAAATACACAAAATTTATATCTAATTACAGATAACAATATAACTTATAAAATACACAAATTTTGGTTTAAAATATTATATATTCGTTCAACATAACAACCAATATCTTAACTTACATTGTTTTAGTCACAATAATAATAACAGATATGCATATAATATATTAACCTATTTAAGATTTTAGATACCTGTGCCACCATTGAACCAAAGCAAATAATACATGAATCAAGATAAAATATAATTTAGGTACCTATTATAAAACTGTCCATGCTCTAATAATATAAGATTTTTTTTACCTACAAGATAAAATAACAGTAAAAGCCCTAAACAATAATAAGGTAAGTGATAATTACATAATATTGAGGTAAATATAGGAGACAATTTGACACGCAATGTTTAAGTAATACAGTCTTTAATCGCTAGATTATTTACATTTTTTTTTGTAACATCGTAATACTAGAAGTAATTTTCAAATGTCCACATTTACTCGTTTTTTGTAATTTTATAGGAGGTATATAAGTAATTGATTGATTCTAAATTTATGTTCACGTGAATCCATTTAATGGAACTTATACTTTTTACAATGTCATATAATGTCATATTCACTAAAATTTACACTATGCAGTTTTTAATGTCACTTTATTTACACTTTCATTACGATATTCACAACTATGCACTGTCAGTGAATTGTGTCTTTATCACAACAATAAATATCACTTTATACATAATTGTAAATATCTTCTATTTCTCATGCGTTAATCTCCGACATGGCCGCCTGCGGGATCCGTGATTTTTGAGGGAAATGCTGTTGAGGGGATGAAGAAGGTACCGAGCCGTTTCCAGGAGTCTGTGATTGCCCTGTCTGCGCTTGGACATCTGGTAAGTTACCGCTGGTCATGAACGTTGCATTCTTTGGCAAAGTCATACAATTCGATGCGTTACAAATCTGATTCTGATAACTGAAACCAACTTTTCTCGGCAACGTCGTGCACTGCCCTCTGTTCGTTGGACTCGATTGTTTCAAGTTCGACATTTGGATGCCCGTGTGACAGATGTTCGTACAATTGGAGCTCGTGAAGTGGGGCACTCGATTTGTCATCGCTATAATCGCATTCTTATCCTGATGATCGATGTCCACGATTGTGCTCGAACTTTGGGAGTGGCCGACGAAAAAATGTTGATGCTTCGAAGTAACGCTATCGAACGTCGAATTATGATTCCGTTTCTGTTGCTGTAAAGCCTTCACTTGCAATCTCGTTTTGTCTCTCTGATAATACACTCCCGCGAATATGAGCACGTTCAGAATAAGCAAAGAGCACCCGATAGCGATGGTGACACTCAGAGCTGTGGAATACGCCGTATATCCCGCCACTTCCAAATTGGAAACGTCTTGATGTGAATTGTTTGTTTGACTTTGAGTGACAAGTGAGTCGGGTCTCGGGGACATTACGCTGATGCATGTCGTGACGTACGTTTCTATTGTAGTGGACGGTATGTCGAGGGTCATATTGTAGGGTCGGCGATATAGTTCGAGCGTAGGGTCGTAGTAGTTAGCGCGGGTCAGCGGGTCGGGTCGCACGAAGCCGTCGTACAGTTCCGGGTCATTATGGTTCCGGAACAGGTTATGTTTGGCCACTACGTCCTTCATCCCCGCTCTATGGATTTCCGGTATCAGTCGCAGCCACACTGACAACTGATGGGCACGATAGTGATTTTTCATTCGAGGTTTCATGCCTGTGGACAAAAAGTATTTGAATGAAGTAGTCGGCTAAAGATTTATAGCCACCATCCAAGAGCAAGTCTTGCTCGCCTACTAACAAAAAGTACGCAAATGAACTTCTGAAATTTGACAAACTTATGTATGTATGGAATAAACTACGAGAATACCTATTTGTAATGGATTTTATTTAGTGATATAATTCTAATTAACTATTTCAAAGTTGATTTCACTATTTGAAGTGTAAATTATTATTACCACAAGTATCTTAAAAGATATTTATATTATTATTATAGATATTAGCATTCGTGTGACAGCAAAATTTTTCTTTTTAATATGCACGTAAATGGCGGTATTTTTGCAATGACTTGAAAGTATGATTGTTTTTCTACTCAAGGGTCTTATCAGATACACAGACGGATCCAGACGGACGGGCAATCAAATAAGAGTTCCGTTTTTTCTTTGGGGGTACAGAACCCTCGCATTGTACGCCTTCGTCTCACAATACATATACAATGGACTGCCGGCTACTTATAAATCGCACGAAATATGATAGAAAAGAAATCACTTTTAATGTTAAATATGTGAGCGAGATTACCTAGTCTCGCCGACATATTTAACATCGAAAAAGCCAGCTTCAGGTGCAATGCAACAACGGAACTGCCTCTTTATGTCTTCTTTATAGTAAAATAAATACTTAAAGCTTTAACTAATAGTTACAATAAATATAAAGCAGAGAAGCTAATTATCCAATCTGTCTTTAGCCTTTTTGTAAATTCAACATACTTTATTCAACACAGTGAGTCAAATAAATGTACAATCACAAAATAAATTTTAGCTTTAACCTAATTTACCATGAACGGGAAATCAATTATTAATTGCGTTCTTTTGTTTGCACATACGCAATAAAATGGCGGCTTTTGGTCATTTCCAATGTGACAACGTGGCATTTTAATATATTCTGAATTAATATTTGACAGTAAACTCATAAATCATTGAAATTGATGGTTCCGATAATAATATAATTAATTAAACACTAACTAATATATGCGATTTTGTCTGCATTATTTTGAAAGGAAATAATTATAACATTTCTAATATAATGATTAAAAATGCCACATTGTAAACAAAGCACGACTAAGAAAGTACCCTTCAATCACAATGTTATGATACCATCGTAGAATTCTTGATACAATATGGGTAACTTGTGTAAAGTTTATCTGTGCGTTTCGTACAGTTTTTTCTTTAAGATTTCATATGACCGTATGTTGGCTACTTAAAACAGCTAAAGTCACGGACACGCATGTATCTTAATGTAATTAATCAGCCTAAATTCTCTCGTCACTAATCTAACTAATCACGAAATGATATTATAGCTTTTTTTTACCGCAAATATAATAAATTATCAGCAGTTTAACATAATATTGTATTCCTGAGCAACTAAAAGGTCGAAAGATATTCATATAGAATCCTGTTTATATAATATTTGGTGTTTAGTATAATTTATTCATGCATTAGCTGGTTCGTGATGGATTCAAATAGCAAGAGATCGGTTGTATTGACGTTGATTGAAAGAGGCCTATGTGCAGCAATGGACCGATGAAGACTGCTGATTTTGATGAAAATGACATTCATTCACATTTCCAGCATACACTTCATAACACATTTGGATCGTAAATTTGCTACAGCTTCACATTTTATTTAAAAAAAATACTGGTGATACATATTTTATTCGTGAAGCCGAAATAGATATGTTAACAGTTTTATTAGAATTCCAATAGTTATAAATTCGCAAACTTTCAAACTCCAGGGATAAACAACATAAGCGTCACTTCAGGAAAATGCATTATGAGAGAGATGTAATATCCAAAACACCTTGGTTCACTGATCTGAGATGCAATACACCATAGCACTCTCAGATACATTTACTTTGGTTCACAATTTAGATTCCATTGAGACATTATTTTAAAGCCTTTTCGGACATGTTGCTGACATATTTCAACCCTCAGATCTGTATCCGACCACAAACAATAAGGGCCTCCATTTCCCGGGCTTTGTTTACTGGTACATTGACGTTAACTGAGGTTCAAGCGATAGTGAGACCTCTATCTTGCGGAGGTATCGGTCGAAGCTTTGTTGGTTGTAGTTATGTATCTTTACTAGGGGTGTGTTAAGTCATAATAACAAAATAATGTTAAATGTTGGTTGTTATTATGATAACGTATGGTTTATTTATTGATACGGCTGATGACTATACCAGTGTATATCATAATAGCCGAAATCGGCTAGGAGGATATTCCTCCTAGCCGATTTCGGCTACGGCGGCCGTCTCTATAGAGACGAGCCAGATGCGCACAATATATTATAGTGCACAAGTGTGCGCGCAGACACAAGTGCACTCTCTATTCCCTCACTCTCATATTCCGATGGGACGGCAGTCCGACACGACCGGTGAGAAATCAGGCGCAGGACCTACGGCTTAACGTGCTCTCCGAGGCACGGGGGTGTATCACCGCCAACTTCCTGACTCCGGACTGTTATTAGAAATTGAAAAATCCCAATAACAATTTTGGGTCTGACCCGGGATTCGAACCCAGAACCTCACGTCTGTGGTTGAACACGCTTACCACTAGACCACGAGGCAGTCCAATCATAAATATACACTGTGTATAGTACCTTTACATCTTAGCCCACCTAGCCCGACGAAGCCAAATCGGGTCAGAATGCGCGGAAATGCAAAAAATACTATGTCGTTTGTGAAATGAGTATTAAATCGGTGTTGTTCGGAATTGACAGTGAAGGTATGTATGGGCCTTTACATTTTTGGATCGAAGTTCCTTATCTTCTTTATTATTATCATCCTGCTTGTTGCAATATAAAGTATATGGTATCAAGCAGGATGTGAGCGAATCATAAAAAGGCTATTTGACTATTTGACCCCATAATATAAAAAATAACATTGTTATCACATGTAGTACATGTATTTACCAATTTCCAAGTATTTCTGATGCAGTGTATCGTACTCGTCCCAGACGATACTCTTGAATTTGTTGCGCTCCCGCGATATTGGTAGAACTGCTTCTTGCTTTTGAGCCTCGTTGGGATTTCTGCGACAAAAATAAAATGTAAAGTTTTAACACACTTTCAATGATATAGATTTTACAAATATGTAAAATCTATATCATTTATTCTTAAATTAAAATGTTTAATTTATGCCTTTTCAGATTGTAATATAAAAACCAACATTTAACCAAATCTATACAGGGATACAGAATTTTGCACTTAAGATATGTGAATTATAAATGGTAAAGCCTTTATGCGATTACAATTGGATTTGAATTAAATGCTTTGCTTTCTATCTCAAATAAACGATTTATTGGGATAGATTATAGGCAAACGGCTCACACAGATAATTAATAATAACAGAAATTTCGTTGCTGAAATACAGTTTCATTGAAAAGCTAGAGCCGAGAAATAGAACTGTGAGAGTTCTCTCATAAATAAACAAAAGTAATAAGGACATATTATGTGTTAAGTTATTGGGGCGCTTCAATGTTATGTTAATGTAACTAATATATACTAATATCTATATTTTTCAGGAAAAGGGCTTTTTTGGCTAGAACTCGAAATCATTTTCTATGCGACAAAAAATAAAAGACCCTGAGAGCGTTTCAACGTTGGAAGATACTTTTTGGTGTTGGTTCCGAAATGTCGGGACTTGTGCTATTAAATATATGAAATATGTATCTGCTATCTCATCATCTATCACATTGTAAATTTTGACAGCTTCATTATTGATAATCGAGGCGGCCCCTTTGAAACAGCTCTGACTAAATACGTATTAATATTTAAATGTCACAACACTGGCTAAAATTAATGCAATGCACATGTTCACCTCGTGCGAATATATACATTTATAATAAGCCTCAAATAATTGTATTAAAATAATATTCCAGTATTGATAATATAATACAAATGATAAAACCGCACATGGCACGATCTAGCCTCAATATGGATTTGGTAAGCCGCTGTATTATCCAGCGCTATTATATTAATGCATGCAACATCTGCTGGAAACTCGCTAATATTCAATATGAATTTAATTGTAATTAGAAATATATTCATTTTACTAGTCTCATTTTATTTAAGTACTACAGGCTAACCCCCAAGAACGTTATTAAATTTTTAAGTATCACTTTAAATATTATTTAAGAAAATTATTATTCATAAACGCTATTTAGAGTTAAATAGGTTTCTTTCATAGTTGTCAATTTAAACGAGCTCACACCGGCAAATCTCAGCAATGAACAACTGATATTGTTAATTTGCTCAATGTTATAGATAATGGTTTGTCATTTTCGAATTAGATCGGGAGCTGTATGGAGTTGTGTATGAAAAATGTGAAAACTAAATTCTGTAGATCGTTTGATTTTGATCGTTTGAACACAAAAAAGGTTACAGATTATGATTATGAATGTTGCGGAGAGGTTTATTGGCTTTTTATACCCCACTTCTTTAGATATCACGAGAATGAATATGAAAAATGCTTTGAATGCTCATCACATTTTGCATACTCAACTTCCTATATTAGAATACTAAATATGCAAGTTGACAGTGTCATATTTACAAAAAGTTGCTAGTGAGAAAAAAGTTAACTAAGTTGTCTATGTATTTTTAAGTATCGTTTCTGAATATCATTTTTTTAAATACTATTTATGGGCTTATGTAGTTAATTAGTTAAGTAGTATCCAACATCCTAATGTTAATTAACTAGATTTTATGAGTAAGGGTCTTATTTAGTTAGTTATGAACCCATAACTCTTCGATCCTTAGGAAGAGCAGGAGGAAGGAAGAGCAACGCATCTTTGTAACAATTATGCTTATAGATTTATGCTTATAGCTTATAGATAGATATATCGGTAGTCACCAAAAGACTTTGAATGGACTATTTTATTAAAAAAATACAAACAAAGAAATCTCCAAGACTAAGAATAAAGATAAACAAATAGAAAAGCAACATAAAACTATTATTGGTTATACATTTTATATATGAGCCATTATTCCATTCGTATTTTCTTATTCCAATATTATCAATGTCTCCCTTGTTTCCCTATAACGTCTTAGCCCATAAAGGAAAAAGGTTCACTTTCCTAAAATATCAAAGTAATTTCGGATTATAAGTATTTTTGCCGTTTTGTACTCTCAATATTGAGAAATAATGAGGTCGTGATCTTTACAAGAAACTTTACGACAGACTGCCTTTTCTTCAAAGGCATAAGAATAATTATTGTTATTTTCAGTGTGGCCTTCAGGCGAAAATATGTCTTAAAACTATTGCTCGATAAATGGACTCTTTAAAACTGTTTCTTCTTTCGAATCTTGGTCAGGTTTAAAATTAACAGTTCAAGAGAGTTCCTAAGAGTAGTGCATACAAGAAAACATCAAATTTCAGCTGCTGTATAATATTAGTATAGATTTAATTTTGTACTTAATTTAAATTATTGCGTAGTTAGGAAAGTGTATATTATGTCGATATACAGTCATACATACATATACCTACGGACTCGTAACAAACAAATTATGTTGAAAATAAATAATGATGAATGCTTAATTATTAACATTAAATCGAAAACGTTTCTGTACAATTAAATTATTTTACGAAAGTGATTTTTCCGTACAGTCCATAACTTCTTTTGTCGGAGTTACATTCGAGCTCGGGCTCTTTTGTCGTTTGTGTCACAAACATCGTTTCCATTAACACGCAACTGTGCTATAATTGAGTTTTAATTACTTTTTTGTAATATGTCACCTGAATGTGCACAAAGGACGATATTTTTGTTCCAGGTAGGTACAGATTTATACTCTGTATGAACATTGTAGTAACGTCTGTTAGCCTTTTTTAAAAAAAACATCCTCTAAAAGGTTATTCACACGTGTTGCCTTATCCCCACCTTCCTTGCTAGTGCGTGGCTTACATGACTTCCCATGCCCGTGCCCAAATGAGATAATTTGAGTCCATGTTATACACTAGACCAGACAACTTCTTGGTCTGGTGAAAAACATGTTTATATGTAATCATAGACGTGAGGTTTCCGATCCCGATTAACGCCAAACAAAAAGTGCTATTCAGATTTCACAAATCTTCTTTATTTTCTTAATTACCTATAGTCCGGAATCAATACATCGGTATTGCACCTCATTGGACATCTAAATCGGAAAAGGTAATACCATCCGTGTCTGCGCCATCACTTGTGCAATACAAATGTCAAGCCTTGATAGCTCTTCCTTAGTCGTAGCAGAGATTCGGATAAGAGGTTTACATAATACTAAAAGCACACCTTATTTATTTAATACACGTCCTTAAATTTCTGTATTTTTGTATGAACATACACAGTATTTAAAATTTGAATAATTTTTAACAAAAAAATCCGTAACAATGTATTGTTAAAATGAAGGAAATCTCTAAAAATTATATTAAAAAGAAAATTTTATACTCATTTACAGTACCTAAGCAACAAATATAAATAAAAATATCTAAATATGTTTGTTTTAAAAGAAAGACATCAAACTAGGCCGATTTCACAACATAAGGAAACACAACAATAACTGTTCTAACGGACTTACTCGAACAAAGTCCATATTGTTATCCGAACAACTAAGAACTTCTTACGAACTTAGCTAATGCATTCTTTTGAAAGAAACAAATAAACATAAACTAGCGTTATTCACGCTCAACATTAAATAACATAAGAAAGAACAAAAGTTTTCTCGCAGACAACTTACCCGGTACGGACGAAATTCGCCACATACAAAATGAATGCTTCAGATAAGGCGATTTCAGATTTCGTGTAGTTCTTAGGGAAATGGCCGAGTCCCTCCACTAATGGGGCTCCGAATAAATAGGGCAGCTCCTCTCCGTGGACCGACCCCATTCTCTGAAACGGAATATTATTTATAATGTACGCACTTAGGATAAGTAATTTGGTGAATAATTTATTTCCCTACATATAACATGAGTTATTAATTTAGTATTCTACATTTTAAATCACATTGATGTAATATATGAATAAATATAATCTTTAAGAAAGTATAATTTTATTACTGATTATGTGCTGATTTTATATTTTTTCAGTAAAGAGGGGCATCAAGTAATCAGAGCCTTTTTGTGAGTACCGATTCCCTGATGCGTTTCCTCCTTTTTCATGTCCCTCACAATGGACCACCGAAAATATGGTGCAGCAAAAACACAGCTGCCACTTTACGCCGGTATCATATGACTGTCCTGCTGCCCCAATTCAGCTTCAATGCAGAATGGCACTCTTAAGAAATACATTAATGTCTCATAACAATAGAGAAAAGTATATTGAGAGGCCAACAAAAGTGTGCTTAATGTCGATACTTCGCCAGGCTACGAACAAAATGACATAAACGTGAAACGTGTTTCCTTATAACTTGCGAACTTTATTAGGAATGTAATGAACAATACTCGGGGTAGAAATTAATTTCAAGAAGGTTCTGTATCATTCACAATGCCAAATTTTCTGTCATTTTCGATACTTAAGAATAAAAAGAGAGGCTGCATCGGATCTGTAGGTATGTCTGTCTGTTTGTGTGTTTCATCAAAGAAATTCTATCAAAGAAACCTAATTAGTATAGTTCCCCTTTCCAGAAAGGAGATAAATTAATTACACTCAAAATTATATTTGTATTAATTTTATACAAAATAAATGCCTACGCTTGAAAATGTAAATTTATTGCCCTTTGCAACTAATAGCAGCAGGTAGGTAGCCCTCGGGGGTCCGAACAGCACTTTACCCTTTTTACTGCTACGTAATTTCATTCGTGTTATGACCTTTATCAACTCGCTGAGACTCTTAATCTTTTAACAAATTCAATATAGCTCTCAATGGAAATGTCGCAGCGACATCCATTTTAGTAAAGTTTTTTAAATTTTTTTAAGAGGTAGTGCCACACTGCATGCTTGCATGCAGTCGAATTGGGCCGGCACGACCGGGGAGGTACCTCTCGTTTACACGAGACTGGCGTAAAGTGACAGCTGTGCTGTCGCGTTTCGTGCGGTGTGTAAGTAGCCGGTGGCCCATGGAGGTGGGAGGAGGAAGGATGGCCGCGCATCTGTATAGCCCCTATGCGGATGTTTATGGGCGTCGGTAGTCATGAAAATGACTCCGGCTGCTCGTTTGCCCTCCTATATCATAAAAAAAAAAAAAAGTTCGATTCTTCAAGAAGAGGGGGTTGATCTGCAAAGTACCCAGTGAGATTTACATACCTTGAATATATACCATATTCAAGGTATGTGAATCATAGACAACCGTGAGATTAATGTGTATTTATTTCTGTTTTTAATTAGTCTACTGTTTTTAGAATAATCTAGACCTCTTGAAAAAGGTTCTTTTAAGTTTTTAAAGCGATCTCCAAAAATATTTCCTTTTACCATTGACGCTGTGTTTTACCTGCGGATAATCACCATCCTTGGTCTGGTAGTCAAATACGTAGAAGAAGGTGTTTGACCCGGATCCCAGTGAACTTTTACTGACACTCAGGAAGTCGCCGGTCTGCACTAGCGGCGCCACGTACTGAGCGTCTGATAGCGCCAACACTGCCGCATCCCGAGTGTTTATAGGATGCTGGAAATAAGAAGATTATTAGTTGAGTTTGTTATGATATCAGCATTGTAGTAATACGATCTGTGTGACTTTAATAGTCTATGGAAAGCTTAGGCCTTATTAATTATTCGACTTAGGACCTCATAGTAGCGCGTAAATACTATAGTATTAGTGATATAAACCCACATGATAGGTTTACTCAGATCTGAGGGCGAAATATCATTTTTCAAATTTCAAATTTATCAAACCACACAAACACCTCAAAACACAAAACAAAACACAAATATAAAATATTTTTTAAGGCAATTTACTGTGTGTGTTTCGAAAACATATTCATTGATGTTATTAAAAAACTGGACATTTCATCTTAATTCGCTTTTTACAACCATCTGCTAATTGAAATCAAATCAAGTATTGTAATAACAAACCATATTGATTACTACCATAACAAGCAAATATATTAGATTTGTAATGAGCCGAACATTATTTAATGTATATTACGAAATAATTATCAAACAATAATTCCATACAGCTTTTATACAATACAGCCCATATTGAAATGATATTAGTTCGGTTTCAAATTCCAAATCAAAAGTGAAATAGTAATTAATTATATGAACGTATTTTAACATAGTGTGTTGTGTAACTCCATGTTCTATAATGTCTCCAATACGTTTAATTAATATGATATATTTTTTTAAATCAGGTTTTGGCCCACCACTCGTTCCCACCACTGCTACTGCTGTGTCGCCAGGATCAACAGCGGTACACTTGACCCTTTGATATGATCACAGGGAAACCGAGGGAAATGCTAGATCTGTCTTGGGACCCGCAAATGTATATTAGTTATATTAATATGATTAGTAGGGAGCAGACATGCTGCATAACTATTTAATCAGAGTAGTGCCATCGAAAGTAGACTAGTATTAAAGCAAAAAGTGACAAACGAGCAGTCATGAAGTTTTCTTTCGACACATATATACATAATTGATGAAGATAGGAGAAAGTAAGGCAATCGGTATAAAATTGTGTTTTACGATGATAGTGATGATGAATTTAATCTTCATTTATTAAATTGGATATTTTACCTGAACTGTTCTCTCCCAATCTGTGTATTCATTGACTATCGTAAAGAAAATCTCGCTGAGATGGTACGTGTAGGTGTTCCTTACGTAAGTTCTGAAACAAAAATATATTTTAGTAAAGAAGAAAATGTCGTACTATTTTCACTCAAAGTCAGCAAGAATACAAAAGTTTATATTAGGTATATAAATATTTAATTTATTCAAAACTAGCAGGTTTAAATGTACTGAATAAATGATTCATGATCAAAGAAATGAAAATAGTTATGATATCACATTTCATGGGGTTTATATTTAGACTTATTTATAGAAATTTATAAATCTTTTTTTTATCTAATCTTTTTCTTATATTAAATTACCAAAAGTATAAATAATTTCTTTATTTGTAAGTATTATACTTCCTGTAGCCTCAGATTTGAGCAATATCAATTTACAAATAAAGGAAAAGTGTTTTAAGTATATTTATAAAATTAGCAGATATTTTTTTTATCCCTATTAATATTTTAAAGGTGAATATAAGTTTTTGTACCGCTTACATGCTAAAACTACTCAACCAATCATGAAACTGTATACTCGTCATATACTATATGACATTTGTAACTTTTTAGATTCTAAGATATAGCACATACGCGACCGAAGCCGCGTTTATAACCTAGCATATTATAATTTCACGGTGGGTAGACAGAAATTGCTGGCAAAAGATGAATGAAAGAATACGCAAGATCGGAAAGAATGACATGATAGCCAAAAAGCAGCAGCACAAAAGAGAGGCTGAATAAGTTTTTATAATTTTACCGTTATTCTTATTATTTATTATTATTACTTTATCTTTCTTATTACTTCTCATGAATTTTTAATTTTACTATTATTGCAACAATTAGGTAAGTAATATATTTTGTTACCTTATAATTTTGTCGCGACGTTCCCCCTCAAATCCATTTTGTATATCTTGAGCTGAGAATTTCCATAGCGCTTCACTCGTTACCACCCCGAATAGCAAATCGTATTTGTTCTGTCCCCCTCTTATCCCAAATATCCTATCGCCGCTCCTTTTGTCGGCTTTAATATTATTGACTCCGGACACGCTCGTGAACCCTTGCAAGTCGTTCGGTATGAAAAACGTTAGTAATTCTTTCGCATAATCAGTCTTTACTACGACGCCATCTACCGATGGCCCGAATGCTGTTAAGTAGCTCGGTGTACTTATTTCTGCTGACATTAACTCTAGAAGTGGTACTTCTCGAAGGCAATCGACTATTAGTTCATGGTCCTTTACGATATCGTCGGGTAGAGTACAATTGGATTGCCTGGCGAGTTGGACGGAATAGCTAACGGGGTCTTCTACGAGCGCCCATGAACTTAAAGCGGAACCTGATAATAGAATTGCTCGATGGAAAAGACCTGAAACAATCGAAATACAACACATAATTTCAAATGTACGATTATTTTGTAAATTAGTTGGACAATTTTGCAAACATGATATAAAAGTACAGCCTCACACTTAGGTCCCAAAGCCTCGCAATGCTTCTATCTTATTTTCAATTTTATATTGCCCAAGGCAAATAATATTATAAAATTAATAATAAAGCACATTGTTTGTTAAAACTTCCCAAAGTAAACAAAAATGTTGTAGGAATTTCTGGAAAAAATTAGGCATCTAACTTATTTCACTATTCTCCAATGTGTCACTGGAAACTCGCAATCCGCACGAATAGCGACAGCATAGTGTCCCTCAGCGACAATATCGTGTGAGAGAAATGTTTCCGGTACTAGCCTGAGTCATATAGAGTCTACTTCTTATTAAAATACATAACATGTAAAGAAATGTATGTGAATGTAATCAAAACAAAGTCGATTTCCTTACCGGGCATAACAGTGGGTGATATCATAAGGAAATTTATACAGGCGGCTCCCGAGCCGTGTCCGAGCATTGTTACGTTTCCTGGATCGCCGCCAAACAGTGCGATGTTCTGTTGCACCCAGTGGAGCGCGGCGATCTGATCCATCAGACCGTAGTTGGCCACTCTCGCTTTCAGATGAGGTATCGGATTCGCGTTGAGGAAACCTGCAACAATGGAAACTTTATTATTAAGTAACTATTAACCTCTGGTAAAAATAAATTAGAAAAAAAGCTCGATGATATATTATAGATACGACGGCCTAGTGCGGGTTGGCCTAGTGGTAGTAAAATCTTTATACGTAAATATTACTTTATATTTATATCTCGTATGTAAACATGCATGCCATATATTCGATTGTTTTTCTGCTTAGAAGCAAATTCTTAACCAGAGCACATAAAAATAATCTCTATCTATAAAGACTGGTTTAAATGGAGTATTGTTATTTATATTGAGATATTCGGGAACAACCTCTTTTGAAAGTTACACTTTTCTATGAGAAGATGGGAATTTATTGTTGTTATCATCTATGGGTGCCGGAAGTCATTAAAAATTATTTGCTTGCTTGTTTGCCTTATATCATAACAATTGCTGGCGAATTAGGCAAGCACGACTAAGATTGTCCATAAACTGACGCCTGTTTTTGTCTGATTCGTGAGAGTATCTACAGACCAGCCAACATTGGCAGTATGAAGATCGTGAGCGTCCACAATCATAAACCAATTAAGTTATTCATCGTTCGTTCCTTCCTACGCAACAAAAATATTATCTTTGTTTATTTATATAAAGTTCTCAGTGAATATTGAGCTTGGCATACCGACGAAAATTGTTATTCATGGTTCGTATCTCATTGAAATTGAGTTATGTAATGAAAATATAGTGGTTAATGCTGAACATTCAAATTACGTACGCTTGTTGCATCATCATGAACACCACCGAGGGGCCATGTAGTTCATAAGTACGGGGCACGTCGTTGCTGGGCGTCTTTTAATGAGTTTTCGATTAATACGAGATTCCAACACTTCCATACTAGCTAATAACAGTGTAGTTATACTAACGCAATATCGGAGAGTCGAAAAAACCTTTCAAATGCAAGCAGGATTCGTACAACTAGATTAGGAGCATGGCAACTTATAGTAGTTCACCAAAATTACATTTGCGGAATATTATGCAATTATTTTATGTGTAATTTAATTTTCTATTTTTGCCTATTTACTGCCGCCATAATATAAAAGTATTAAGCTTCCATCTATTGCAATTCAAGGGGTACAGTCTCGTGATAGACCAGTAACAGACATACAGGACAGAAGTAGTCTTAGTACCTACTAGTGATCATATTACTAACTGTTGACACCCATTGAATACAAGCTGTATTCGAAATGTAATGTTTTATTATAGAGATCTGATTTCGATATCCGAGCGACGCATTAGTTTATCGTTTGCATCAAATCACATTCTATATATTAACTGTTTCCTAAAATCCTAACTCATTAGTTACTGTATATGAAATCCTCCTAGCACCACTTTAAAACTATTTTCAAAACAGCTTCAAGCTTTTCGTGACGAAAAATATTAAGAAGTGCTTGTTTTATTCAAGCACCAATCTAATTATGCGCAGCTCTTGTGCGATAGCTTCGTCACGTTTCATTTTAGTTAATTAAACATTTTCTTGTTGCTTTTGAATTTTATTAAATAATCTTAAACGAATCTAGACTCTACAGCCGACGTCATAAAATAAATTTTCACTAATAAAATTATTCAATTATAGTGTTTTATAGTTTATGTTCGCCAAGAATTCATAACAAGATAATAGCATTGTTTAAATATCAGCTTTTGGAGTAAATAATTTAGAGCATTTTATTCATTACTTACTTAAAATAGTTTCTGTGAGAATTTTATGGTGCCTATTGTGTTTTCTAAGTTTCAGACATTTCTGAGTCTCAGTTAATTTCTGGATATCGTAGATCGTTATACAAAAAGATGGATATAGACAATGCCGTAAAGTGTCGCTTTTATTTTGTACGGGTTTACAGTAGTATAATAATTAATAAGTGTATTTAATTACTATTGTGCTATTTGTATTGCACCAGATTTATATCTGATAGTGCGATTCGTACGGTCACTTGTCGCCGAAGTTGTGATAGAGCGACGTCTCCAACAAAACATTACTTACACGTAACGTTCAGTACAGTTTAGAAATATGGAAGGAAAGAGGGCATCTGCATAACAATAACGCGAATGTCTACGCGTGTCCGTAATCAATAAAATGCTTCGAATGCTTGACTTTCCCCTTACACTAAAAAAATATTTCCTCTTCTGTTATTCAATTTGAATCTTCTGATTTGTCTATTTGATTATGTTACCGACTGACAGATCTGTCACAAAGGCACGACGCATAAATCGTAATCTATTCACTGTCACTTATCTGCAGATTCGAGCAATATCGATATTATATTAGAACTTTTACAGATTTCTTCGCACTTCATATGTTATTGGCTCTAAAAATGTTCACTTTTACGTAAACTAGACCTTTCATTTACATATCCTTATTTATATTTACTAAATCAGGAATAATAAAAAAATGCGGTAACAAAATATAGTGCTCCTACTTCTTCTGGTGATATTATGGGTAAGCAAAAGAGGACATGATATACTTAACTTTACAGTGTCTTGATCAGTATGAATGTCAAATCGAGCCTGTCCGACTGGAGTGTTATTTCTCACATAAAGTGACTCAGTAGTTTCGCGTTTTGTTTCATTTGTACAGCTAGTGATGCCTTAGAAAATATACCTGTATTGCCTTTACGAGAGTATTCACAGGTGTTTGAGGCTTGAAAGTTGCACCTGCTCCTTTAGTCCCTTATAGCATAGAAAGCTAGAGGCAAATGTTGATGCAGATTTTTGGTGACTGGGATTATTATGCGGGTAGCATTACGGTTGCTTTTTTAGACTATCTTCTTAATGGGTTATGGGGGTAAAATCAACTTACCCAATATTCCCAGGCGATAGTTAATAGTGATGACTACCAGGCCCGCATAGCTCGCCAGGACTGCGCCGTCGTACACGTTCCCAGAGTTCCACTCGAAGGACTCACCGTGTATGAACACCACCACGGGGTACTTGGCTAGCAGCGTCGGGCCAACTGGAACAAAGACGTTCGTTAATAAACAAATATCAAATATCATTTGTTGCCTGATTTTACAATAATCTAGTGAAAAGGTCGAAACCTGCTTTAAGTATAATACATATATACCTGTGTTAGGAGACTACGCTTTTCCACGTACAAAGATCTTATTGTAAATTTTTAAGAACAATTAAAAAACTTATTTTAGATTTAAGAAAGAGGTAGTGCTACACTGCATGCTTGTACCTCTCGCTTAGACGAGACCGGCTTGTGTGCTGTCGCGTTTCGTGCGGTGTGTAAGTAGCCGGTGGCCCGAGGAGGTGGGAGGAGAAAGGAGGGCAGCGCATCTGTATAGTCTCTATGCGGATGTTTGTGGGCATTGGTAGTTATGAAAATGGCTTAGACTGCTCGTTTGCCCTCCTATACCATAAAAAAAGATAGTTGTTTTTAATCTAATTATTATATGTTATAACATGTTTTTATTCATTGTGTTGGTTAAATGTACCTACTATACGGGTATATTCAACTAATATTAATAACAGAATAAAGTTCTATGAGTAAGATTATTGGGAAGACAAATTTAGCCTTTCAATACGACAAAGGAACATCCATGCCCTCTGGCCTTATTTTGATTGTTCATCCTAATTCAGTTTCTGTGATTTTTTAAGGCATGGAGGATCACATGTGACATTTCTTTTCATGAAAATATTTTTGCCTTATTCCTTATTATTATAACTACGTGATGCCCGAAATATATTAAAAAAACTCCAGCGCACTTATTAGGAAGCAAAAAGCAACTTCCTTTAATATTTTTTTCCAAAGAAATTCCAAATTGGTTATAATATTACATGATCGTTTATAACGTAGCTGAAAGCTATGAGAATTTGTAAGCGCACCTGCGCCTATATTTTCATTCATTTTGCTAAGACCCTATTCAAGAATTTTAATTAAATTTCTTAACTGTTAATTATTTTCTGTTGAAAGTAATAATTTGTAAATGTTTAGCGCTTCTCAGGTGAGGTGGTGTAAGGTGTTAAGGTTGCTTGTTGTTTATCGATCCGCTACCTCATTATAGCCGGCCAATTATATTAGTTAGAAGCTATGATGTGTTTTATGGTGTGTTACGTTATGAATAAATTGCGGCGAAATTTGTTTACTAAAGATGTTCGTAAGCATCAGTCAAAATCTTTGGATACAAAACATTGCATTTTGATTTCTCCTTTGCCAAAGTTGCTCTGTTTCTGATTTATATATTTGCAGATTGTCAACAATTAATATAGTATTTTTATGGTCTAAGCAGCAAAATAGCGATTGCAGCCTTTTCATAGCTATCTGTCAAGTTATGCAGCCGCGCAGCCCTCCTACCCTCTGCCCTTTCAATGAGCCACCATCTACTTCAAATAGCATGAAACGAGCGTTTTAAGCGGGACGTGCCGACCCAATTCAGGAGACACTTATAAAGTCTTAGGTAATGTGGGACTCTCATGCTGCAAACTCCAACTCCATAGATCTCCCCAGTCCTTTAGTTCCAACATTAAACACGATTCAAGAGAAAGCCAAAGAAAAAGTAGCACAAAGCAGACCTGTTCCAAACATTAAAATATTTTATTATCTTCCTTTATGAAAAGTAACTCTCTCCTGCTCTAAATAAATCAACTAGGTTTTTACTGTTAAATTACAATTACGATCAAGCTTAGCTCTTTAATGAAACAACTGCTCATTATCACAATGAAGCAATAATAGAATGCACGTCAAATAATGACAGATTTATTATTACAATATGTGTAATTAATAAAATAAAAATAAAATTTTACAACCTGAAACGTATAAAAGCAAACACCAATTGTGAAATATCACAGCTCTGTTCAAATTGTAACAAAGCTCGTAGAAGAGATTCGATTGTAAAGTGTCAGAATTTCGTTCAAAGGCAACACTTTTAAAATTGTCACTGTTGTCACCCGGAAAGCACAATCGGAAAGCGTCTCAATGTAGTCTATAAAATACACCCAACTATTCGATAAACTATCACACTCCAGGTGAAGCGAACCAAGATATAGGAGTATTGGATTGTTTTAGTGATGTCAAATTAATAATTGTATCGATACACTGCAGTCGGATTGGTTATATTTTATTCATCGAATATTGACTATTGGATAGTCAATGTGACTAATAGAAGTTTGTGTATTTTTTTAATGGTATATGGGAGTAAAACAGCAGTAACATCTTCATGACTGCTGACGCCCATAGACATCCGCAGACAGGTTATATAGATGCGTAGCCGTCCTTTCTCGTATTGTACGAGCGTTAAGAATAAATCACTATTGTAAATGTTATTTTTATTTTTGAGGTTTTATATAATCGTATGGAGATTAGGAATTAAATAGAAATAGCTTACTAGCAAAGTAATTTACGACTTCATAAAATTAAAACAATAAAAAAGTAAAGTAAAGAAGGACAGGAAATTCGTCAGAGTTAGTTTTACACCACAATCCAATTATTTATTAACTACTTGCTCAGTGTGCAATCCTACTAATATTTTAAACGTGAAACTTTGTATACATACAACTTTGACGTTTATATACAAACTTGCTATTTTTGCTTACAATAACTATTGTTTACAGATACACAGATATAGATTAAAAGCTAGGATGTCCCGAAATTATTGGCTACTTAGGGATAGATATTGTACGCCCAAATCATGAGGCGCAGCTAGTGAAACAATCACAGGAAGGAAGTTAAAATGTAAATTTTCTAAGAGCAGTTGTGTAGACAAAAACAAAAACAAAAACAAATTATCTCCTTAAATAAGAACAAGACAAAAACATGTATTTAAATTTAAAGAGATTATGTCGCTGCAACGTTAGGTATTGCAAATTGTTTCAACAATTATAAATCCCTAACACATCGAAAAACAAAAATTATTTAAAATATTTCATTTTATTAAATCTATCAATACCTCTTTAACTCGCGTCGGATATGACGATGAAAAGAATAATTTATATGATCACGAAAAATATGGAATATTTTACGCAATTGTCGATAACAATTTACGCCAACTCTATTTGGGACTAACAGAACTTTGTTTATACCATCGAACGTTTCGCATGACAGATTCGTTGCGTTCCAAATTTTCTTTGGACCCATGCCAGGTTTATGAAATATGTTCCCCTCATTGAATACGAACGAAAATGCTCATATAGTTCTAAATATATAAAGTTTGTGGGGTTAATGTGATAATAGTTTTCCAGTTATAGTTTCCCTAACTAGTGATGTATTATTTATACGATAATATTTTCATTTTGTAAATCACTGTCGATATTATTTATTTCATTGTTAGAACTTCCATACATATAATAAATCTGTAGAAGGGTCAATTCTGTACATTGAAAATATTGAAAAAATAAATAGCAGGGGGTGTTACTAGATTGATACCAAACCCAAATATGCAATTAAAAAAAATTTTGTCTGTCTGTCTGTCTGTCTGTCTGTCTGTCTGTCTGTATGTTCAGGCATCACGTGAAAAGTAACGGTTCGATTTCGATGAAACTTGGTATAATTATACCTTATTATCCTGGGCATAAAATGGGATACTTTTTATCCTGGAAAAATACGTAGAAAAAAAATAAATCCTATCTATACAATATAATAAATCTGTAGAAGGGTCAATTCTGTACATTAAAAATATTGAAAAAATAAATAGCAGGGGGTGTTACTAGGTCGATACCAAACCCAAATATGCGATTAAAAAAAAATTATCTGTCTGTCTGTCTGTCTGTATGTTCAGGCATCACGTGAAAACTAACGGTTCGATTTCGATGAAACTTGATATAATTATACCTTATTATCCTGGGCATAAAATGGGATACTTTTATCCTGGAAAAATACGTAGAAAAAAATCCATCCACGCGAAGACCGACATTCGCGCGGACGGAGTCGCGGGCGGAAGCTAGTTTATTAATATAATCTAACAAAACATATAGGAATATTATTGGGTCACTACTTAAGTAGAATCCTGATAGGCACTTGATCGCCAGACTATATGTCGTAGTAGTATTATTGAATGCCAGTGTATAAAACAATTGTGTATTAGTACAGTAGCGGTCATATTAGTTAATGGCGTACAAAAATAACTTGCATGCGATTTGAGTCCATGTCTTTTATTTAGAGACTCTAGTCGTCAATGTTCTATAGCTGACTCTCCATGCATCTCATGAGAATATATCAAAAGAAAAGGGTAAAATAAATGAGATACATTAAGCTGCATTTTCTGTAGAAGTGCGATTAACAGATGTATCATCAGGTAATCCGTATGGTTGTTTGCTCTATACACATTAAGTAAAGTAGGCACTCATTTGTGTAGCAGTTTATTTCATCATTAATTACTCGTGATCAGATAAACTGCTCGTTCCTTATATAGCTACAAATTATTTATATAACAGAGCTCAAGAGCTCATAATAATTAATTCAAATCGTAACGATTTGCTTGCGTGCACGAACGTTAATAAAAATCTAAGGCTTGTGTGCTGACCGGTATCCGGCATAAACGATTATGTACGCTAAGCTATTACTAATGGAATGTTACAAAAACCATGTAATCATCAGCTCTTCCTCTCCAGTATTTTTTAATGAAGGCAAGACAGCTGGGTTCCTGATCTAAGAGTTAGGAGCTGACCGATGGTTTACCAACGTTGTTGTTGTTGGTCTGTATAATGTCACTTCTTATGGGAATCGCCAAGAAACAGCGTATATTCGCCAATAAATTCATATTCTATAATTCTTTAATCAAGTTCTGCACTAGTTCTAGAGATTTAGATTTTGGTGTAAGTTATTAACTATCGGGTGTCCCAAAATTAACGCAAAATTTTAATTAAACAGAATACACAGTTCTTAACCTTTTTATTGCATGGTAAAGTACTTAGAGTAGAGTTATTTATGGAATTACACACCAGGCAATTGGCCTCCACAGCTTTGCATCATACGCACACGTTTCTAGACATTTTTTTATGATTATTTTGCATAAACGTGGTCGAATTTCGTTGATGCAGCCTTGAATCCTATAACGCACCGGTGGCTGTCGGTTTCTTTACATTGACCTGTGATTTCAAATAACCCTATAAAAGTAAATCTAATGTTGTAATGGCAGATTTGGGCATAAAACTAATAATATTCCTCATTTTGAATTAAGTGCGGGTTGATAATAAAATAGATACAGCACGGCCGCACGTTTAGAGGTTCAATTTGGATCGTGGCGAGTTCAAAGTAGTAATAAAATTAGCGGTTCTCCGGTTTTTCCCTAACATCCTTAAAATTCATATTAAAACTAATTTTGGCCAGTGGATTCAAGTACGTACAATATTTCTAATTCCTTCTCCTCGGGCTTCAGATATAATATTAATGTATTATGTATAATGTAATCCCTAATATAATATAATACAGTAATGTATAATGTATATTAATGCCAAATATCATTGAAATGCATATAGTAGTATAGGCGTGAAAGAGTATCATGTACTTTCACATTCATATATATTTTTTGTAAGATTATTTTGAACTTTTTCAACAACAGCTGTTGAAGATTGTTTTATTAATTGTACCTGCACCACCAGGTGGTAGGTACCTCACTCTCACATGATGCCCTAAAGACACAACTATAATGTCGCGTTATGTGAGGTTAGTGTGTTTTCGGTGGCCCGTTAGGAGAATGATAGGAGACAACATATCATCTACATGTCTACATAACAATTATGCGGATATTTATGGGTGTTGGTAGTCATCAAAAGGCTCTGATTGCTATTTGCCCCCTAATACCACAAAAATGTCTATAATTATTAATTATAAAGAAATTTATAATTTTAATTATATCGACTACCCGAATCCTATTTATAATTTAAACTTCAATACAGGCTAAATTTACTTTCACTCAAAGCGGGCGCACAGATTACTTGTTATTTCAGGCCCGAGCTGCGTATTAAATAACACACGAAGTAAATCTAAGCGCCATGGGAGCTTGCGAAATGGGTCGCTAGATGTCCCACATTCGGATGCAGATGAGACTGGCGTATATAACTGGCAATAGTTACATTCGAGTACATAATTTGAGTGAGAAAGCAGTGGTTGGGACAGATAAAGTGATTGCACTCACGCCTCCAGCTATGAGCAGCGTTAATATCATTTACAACTCGCTTTTGAATAATTGTACCAAGTTGAGTCATTCTATAAATTTGCTTTATACAGGTTTTCTTCACTGAGCCACGTATAATCTAATCTCATAAAATATCGCGATCGATTATTAAAATATAATATAGCCTATGTTTTATTCCTATTAACCCCATTCATTAAAATCTGTCCAGTAGTTTTAGAGATTAAAATTTTATAGATTGCTATCTGCGCTCTGCAGTTTCACCCGCGTAAGTTTCGATCCAGTGGAAATATCGAGATGATGTGGTCATTGTCAGCTGGGGTCTTCATCGTCCTTCCCTTAGCGCATACCTGGACACCTCGGCGCAGATTTCTACGACGGAGCAACGTGTGGTTTTAATCGGTTAAAGTCCGACATTACCATCTCTGTTATATCTCTTGCTGAGATACTACTCGTGGGGGTTTCCACACGATAAAAAAGAAAAAAAAGTCAATCTCCAAAAGCTAAATCAATTTTTAGACAAAATATTGAAAACGGCCATAAGCATGGTGAAGTTGAAATTCACTATCGTTAATATATCAGATAGTGTTTACCCGACTGCATATGAAGAAGAGTAACGTATTTTTGAGCGCATGTAGATAGTTTTCTTTTTTTCCTGCTACAGTCTGAAAACCATGACGAATTGTAATGTATTAGGTGTGTAAACTACACGTATAAGAAGTGAATAACATTAAATCTATTTTCGTTTTAACAAATATGTTATTATATATATCATACTGGAATTATTTGTAAGTAAAAGATAGCGTCATTACTGCAATAGCACGCCTCAAAAGCTCGAGTGGTTATCTCGTAACAAGTTCACTGCAGAACATAAGCCTCTCTTGATTAACACTGTGTAATACGCAGTAGCGGAATATTAATAGAAAATCCTTGTAATAAAATTCATATTTTATGGTGGTTTATGGTATATTTGTCATTATTTCTTAGTTACGTAAATATTGCTTTTTATGGCGTTGAAAGAGCTAATTATTTTCTTGAGATAGATTGTACCTACTCTTGTAAGAATATGGAGAGCACCTATTCTAACGTGTCTGACATTTTTGTTACAGAGGGTATTTTGATTATTTGCCAATAATCTGTGTCTAAGAAGAAGAGTCGCACTGTACTGTAGCTTCATTGGATCAACTCGATCGGGGAGGTAGGCCTCGCTCGCTCATAATGCCGGTGTAGTGACAATATAATAGCAGTGACACCTGAGCGATCACTTCATTGGTAAAGGAGGAAGGAGGGCCACGGATCAGTATAATCTCTATGCGGATGTTAATGGGCATCGGTAGTCATCAAACGGCTCCGATTGCTCATTTGCCCCCTTATCTTTAAAAGTAATCCACAGAATAGCCAGTAAGAAGTTGGCAAGTAAAATAAAATTATATAATGAATAATATAATTTTAGCGCGTATTGAATAAATTATTTCATAAATTAAACCGCTTTTAATTTCCACGCCGGTAATCGGATAGACTGTGACAATGTTTCCACAGGGGACAGATCCTATTAACATCATTAAAAAGTTTTTTCTCTCGAATTAAACTTTAACCATTTGTAGCATTAAACCATTCTCTTTATAATTCTCAAACGATATTCGACACAAAGAGACGGACGTATAAAACATTAATTAATTGCCTTCCTACATCTATTGTTGGTCTCACAAAGGCATTCGTCTCGCAGACGCAGATCCGATCGAATATATAGACTCCTATTGTGTGCTCTGATTAAAATTTTTCGTCTGCAGGCCAAAGATGAGGATATTTCATTAAATTTCTCGAGAATCATATTTCACTTCATGAACGCGAAAATAAATTACGTTTATTAAAGTATTTGATAGCGTTCGCTACTTAGTTTACATATATACATTATACAGCTGCTTAGTAAAATGTATATTTTATCCCTTTTTTGTTATTTTTGAGTATAATATCATAATATTCTAGTTATAAAATTATGCTGTTTACTAAATATTTTGTGGGTATTATGACTTAGAAGAGGAGGAACAAATATTATTATTTGTACATAAGTTACAGCGTTTATTATATTATGATGTTTATATAGACTAGAATCAAGAGCTTCAAATAGATCTATAGGTACCTGTAACCATCGTAAATTTATCAATTAGGTATTATACTCGTATTATGTCGATTTTAACACGTTCTCGTTGATAGTTATTACCCCGGTTATACGGATACTGGCGTGAAGTAATAGCTGTACTGTCGCGTTTTGCACAGTGTGTGAGTTTTCACTGACCCATAGAATGGGAAAGATCGTCACAACCTATATAATATGCGGAAGTTTAAAAAAGGGTTTGATTATTTGTTTGCCTTCATATATTATAAAAAAATTGCTGATGATATTGAGACATTGTCCAAATTATAAGAGAATACACATGAGACAAGACAAGACGAGATTCACGATTAACTAAAATATTTACTTACACCAATTAGCGTACACAGCATAACTCTTGAAGGCGTAAATGAGTATTTGCCTCGGCGCAGTTACCGCGTAAACAGATCTAGCTGTGAGAGTGAAGCTTATGGAAATTAAAATGTATGGGCATGTAATGGGCAGTATTTCAATTTTATGTCTTCTATGTGGCAGAATTAAGGACTAAAATATTTAACCAATGTGTTTTCGTTATGAGAACCTACAGGACATAAACTTTGCCTCTTAATACAGGACTGATTCGAAAGCTTTTTTGATAGTAGAACATTAGTCAGGGAACCAAAGGCAAATATCACTTAATAGATTTACTACGCAAAGAATAAACATGTAATTATGATGAACTTTCTGCCGACTATTTGGGAGAAACATTTGCATCGTTGATATGATGACGTCATCAGAGTCAGGAGAATAAGGAACCCCCCGTCCCGTCCTTGTGATAATAATAAAAGAAATAAAATTTTGAAACTATAAATAAGCAAGCCAAAAGAAAATATATAAAAAAATATAATATGTCGTTCATAAAACTGATTGAAATAAAAATAAATCAAGCATCCTACTGTACGAAATGCGGGATATTTTTCTTTGTTATTTATTATTTTAAAAATATTTCATTTGTTCTCGTTTAAACGACCCATTTGATTTTGTTTTTGACTCGACGCCAGTATAATGTGGGATGCCGGTCTGATTCGTGTTCGTTTCACAAATGACAAGTTCCTACCAAAAATAAATGCCTAGGTTAGATTTAATTAATTGTTATGTTATAGGTGCAAAATAAAAACTTTATTGATTATGGAGCGTTTAGCTAAATAATAGATTTAGAGATTGATAATAACTTTGCAATACTTCTACTACATTCTACTACGGTATATATTGAACCATCTACCTACTTTTATTAAGCAAAAGGTGTTTGTCGCATAACTTATTCTAACTACTACACCAATGCATTTTACATTTTGGTAATACTTCAATGGATTTATGGATAGTTTGGAAACATGACAGGATCTGATATATATTATCGGTGTGTTACCAAATTTTATGTTGCAGTATAAGCTAAAGTTACATAACTTAAGTATTACATAATATTATATATTGTATAACCCTATAATATAATATAGCAGGCAGGACAAAGTCCATCAGGTTCAGAGGTATTTTTTATTAATTTTAATTATCAATAAAGTCATATCTAGTAGATTACCGCTAGAGATCACAGTAACGTATTTCAAACAACCTGCCACACCTTGTTCTGCTGAAATATTAGCTTCATAAATGCACAAAAGTAACCAATAAAAAAGAAGTATCCAATATTTTGTTATTGGTTCGTTGAAGTCGTGTGTCACACAGATTTATTGTTCCCCAATTTTTTTTATGTTTTATTCATAACAATTGACCGTCCATACTCATAAATTACGGTATAATGCAACTTCAACTCGCGGAATTTACGGAAATATATTCCTGTTGTATTTTTGACGCGTGATTTTTGTATTCACTTGAATATTTTATTATTCGGTGACGTCGACGTTGACGTTTTATTTTTAAAGCGAGGAATTTTTTTGGGGAAATAAAATATTGTTTTACCATTGCCATTATGTATAAGAGAATTTTAAAACAGTATGGGGGCAAAAAAATATTCGAGTAATTGATTAAATATCGATAGCAATAGAATTATTAATTAAATATGTTTCCGTTGTCTAGTACCCGTAACGCAAATCCTTACGGTAGCACCTTAGCACTGGGCTAGACTAACGTAGTAAATAAGTTCCACCGTCACGACCTGCAAGAGGTGCTCGGAAGGCAGGACCTCTCAATGTCAAGCATCATCCACTTGATGCTCGACAGTGATAGTGCCTGGATGGCAGTAACCTCATTCTGTGAGGATGTAATGTCCCGCAAGGAGGCTTTGGAGCGGGCCAGAGAGGTAGCAGCAGACCCGCTTCGCAGACGGCGAATGGGGGTTCGTAGGAGACCTACATCCAGCGGCTTCTACCACCCGTCATTTCTGTAGTCAGGGGCTCAGGAAGGGGACCTGACCCCGCATAAGGCTCCGGCGTAGTCAGGGTCACTCTTAGTGCCGGAGTGGCCCCTTGCACGATGAAGACCGGTTTCTACCGGGGAACCGGCCAGTCGCCGGAGTGTCCTGTCGCTCACAGATCCGGGACACTCCATCATGGCGGCCGAAGGCTCTCGCAGTGGTTTTTAGTCGGTAGTGGTACTTTTG
>LUGF01040674.1:280510-302326 GCA_001625245.1 Calycopis cecrops | reverse complement strand
TTTGTAACGTTTAGAACTTTCTCTAATCTACACCAGTTTCAAGTAAAGTTACTTTCTTATTGCCCTGACGATGTGTAAAACAAGCTATTATAAAATTTGGTCTTCCTATTTACAAACGCTCGCCTGTGGTTAGTAACATTTGGTATTTTATAACTATTTGGGAGAACAAAACAATATTTTAAATTTAAATTGCAATTTTGTGCATCGAATAGAAAAATATAATGGAATCAAAATGAGTGGAACATTTTTGTTAACATAAAAATGATTAAAAAACGTTACATGTATACTATCGCTATGAATATCACCATCGGTATTTTATGTAATTACTTCTGATCTTAGGCTACCTATACGTCATGAGTGCGACTACGCCTACACAGGCTCATGTCTTATGGGGCGCCAGGAGTTTAATGGCCTTGCATTTTAGCAGCTTGGTATGGCCGCACCCACGCCGCATCTTCTGCGCTCTAAGGCTCAAATCACACCATGAATCGGCGCACAGTAACGGTACAAGTGTCAGTCAAATAACAATAGCGAAATAATTGTTGATAAAATGTTTGAGCGCAATGTCTTCGATACAGACGTAAATAAAATAATATCTTAATTTTTTTTCATGATAAGGTAACAGTTATCTGAGTCTTGAATATTATATATACTAATAATATAAAGCTGTTTTTTTTGTTTGTTAGAACGCGCTAATTTCTGGAACTACTTGTCAGATTTGAAAAACTCTTAAAGTAAGCGATAAAGGCTATAGAGACTATTTTTTAACATGCTGAGGAAAAAAAAACGGATAAAACTTAAACGATGTTGAGGGCGTCCGCTAGTATATTATATAACAACATTGAGTAGATGACTTTGATTGACTAATATTAGTTATAACACGTTCTGAACCTATGCTGCGAGCACTGTCATAGTACGAGGTCCATGAAGTAATTTGACAAAACTAATACCCGTAGTGAAATTTGTAACACACCCCAAATGTGTTCTGATAGAGACACATCTGTATTGTCAATCGGAGCTTTTTTTGTGTTTTGACCATACATTATTACGCTATGTCTTTTAGTGTTGCCATTGCTCCTACTAGCTACGTACCCGCGGTTAGTCTACATTACCTTTGGGTATTTTTTCGTTTATTATGTTCTTCTTTTTCTCTTCTTATTTTTTAGTTTAATTTAATAATAAATAATAATAATAATAAATTTAAGTTCTCAAGTCATTTAAAACTTCAAACTAAAATGTCTTGAACGCCATTGTTGAATGATCCCAGATGCTAAGACAAACTTAATATAGAATATAATCCCTATATTTTAATATTTTTTTTATCCGTAAGCAACAAAAAATTGTATAGGAGTTCGCCATTGTCCATTTAAACTTTATCTTGTTATAACTTGAGAAACTTAGAAAGGTCGTGCGAAGGTTCGGGTCTTTCCAGAATTCGAACGACCTACACAGCGGTGGCGCGCTACTTTTCAAGATGGCGCGGGTGGCTGGAAGCCTCCTTCCAAATAAAAGTATATTTTTCAACGTAAAATATCGCGAGCGCTTTTAAGCAGTGGCGAGTGCAAGCAAGCGGGTGGTCCCAAGCAGACACCGGACGCTACAAGCCTTGTCGGGTCTTTCTATCGAACAAAACTATAAATTTACTAAGATACTCGCTAGCAATCTACCAGCTTCTAAGTTGGCTCATAATTGGCTAGAGTGTAGCTTGGCCATTTATTTTCGATTCTTAGCTACTAAACGTAGTAGTATGTTTCACTAATAAGAAGCATTAAAACGTCACAGAGCTCTTTTCATTTGGCACATACGGGTGACTGTAAATTAAATACTTTTCAGTTTTAGTTAATAGTGTGTGCCCAGAAACCTCGTTTGGTTGCCAAGTACACAAGACCGCTGTATAACGCCTCCAAAGGAAACGGGTCAAGATTGGGTTTTTCCAGGGCTGCCGTCTCCTAAATCTTATATATTTAATTCCGCATTGATAGGCGTTAGTTAAGAAGAAAAATTTATTTTGTATTATATTATTTTCTTATTTGTTTTTATAATCTACTGGTAACGCATTAATGGTAATTTATATTTTAACCATAAGTTGTTAATTAGATACAAAAAGTATTAAAATTAAAACTCTGAATTCCAAATCATAGATAAGGTCACAAAAGCTAGCAATATGAAACAAAATACAGCTAAAAACAAAATAACGGCTTAGAATTTTTATTTGTACGCAAAATATACTGCCTCATATTTTCCTTACTAGTATCGTGAAAAACACTGAAATTTTAGAAATAGTAGCCATAAAAAACACACAAAATAACAGTGCAGGCAATAGTACAACTTTTTGGTTAATAAATTTTTGATATCCCAATCGAGCCAGCCCTGACCACGCACTTTTATTACTTCGACCCGATTTTTCAGCTTTTAGAAAATGAAATATTTTATTGTATGAACTATATTTTAATAGCCTCCATGCTCGAAACTAATATTTTATTTTTAGCTTTGAATTTAGAATATAGTCGATGCCACGTTTTCGCCTGTATTTATCACCATTAAATTCTAATTGGACTGGCGCGACCGCAAGATATCAATCACTCTTTCGATTTCGCAGTAAAATATCTACTATTCTTGCGTTTTATACGGTGTGTGTTTCCGAAGGCCCAAGGAGGGAGAAAGGGGTAAAGAGGGCAACGTATCTGCATAACATTCAGATATTTTTGGGCATGCTAATCATCAAAGCGTTGGCGCCCTACATTATAAAAATGTGCCACGGCCTGCAATTCTACTCGGATTATATCTACTTCAAGGTAAACATTGAAATGCTCTAAAAGCAAAATATTTTTTTAAATTTTTATATAATCAGAGATATGTGGTACATCTCCCTGATATAAAAAACGCTAGCAGTTCTCTAATCCCATGATTTTGAGAATAAATCCTACACCCGCACAGAACTCTGACGGACATAAAGATCCGGCAGAGTTCTGTGCGGAAAGCACTTCTGGCCTTGGATATTCATAAGTCGAGTGGGCCTTATGGAATCGCACCAATTGTGCTACGTAGATGTGCCCCCGAGTTGACGCCTGTCTTAACGCGTCTTTCCGGCACTCCTATTCTGTTGGCATCGTCCCAAGGAACTGGAAAACAGCTCTAGTGCACCCGATCACAAAGAAAGGGGATCGCTCGGACCCGTCCAACTACCGGCCTATAGCTATAACCCCCCTGTTTTCAGAGATCATGGAAACAATAATCAACAGCCAGCTCCTGAGGTATGTAGAGGAACACCAGCTGCTCAGCGATAGTCAGTAAGGTTGCTCTGCTGGTGACCTTTTAACTTACCTTACGCATCAATGGGTGGAAGCTGTTGAATTAAAGGGGGAGGCATTGGCAGTTAGTCTGGACATAGCGAAAGTCTTTGATCCGGTTTGACACAAAGCTCTCCTTTCCAAGCTTCCGGCTTTTGGGATACCTGTGAAACTTTGTGACTGGATCGCCAGCTTTTTGACAGACCGGAGCATTAAGGTCGTAGTCGACGGTGCATGCTTGGACCTCATGTGTGTCAATGCTGGCATTCCACAAGGCTGTGTTCTGTCTCTCACTCTGTTTCTCTTGCATATAAATGACATGCTTCAAACCGACAGCATTCATTGCTATGCAGATGATAGCACTGGTGACGCACTATACACTGGCCTTGTCAATGTTTCACGGGAACAAGTCAACGAGTATCGGAACAAACTTTTGTCTGAAATCGAGTCGAGCTTATGCAAAGTCTCGGAATGGGGCCGACTAAATTTAGTCCAATTCAACCCTAAAAAGACACAAGTTTGCGCGTTTTCCGCCAAAAGCCACCCTTTGTCGTGTCTCCTCGATTCCAGAAAACTCCCCTCATAGCTACAGCTAGCATTGGAATACTGGGGGTCGACATATCGAGTAACGTTCAGCTTCGCGGTCATTTGGAAGAGAAGGCTAAATTAGCGTCGAAAAAGCTAGGTGTACTCGGCAGGGCGAAGCAGTATTCCTCACCAGCCCATCGGCTGCAACTTTACAAAGCGCAAGTCCGACTGCACATGGAGTACTGCTCTCACCTTTGGGCCGGAGCCCCGCAATATCAGCTCGCTCTGACCGTATACAACGAAGAGCGACTCGAATCTTTGATAACCAGTATCTCACCCGCCAGCTTGATACTCTTGCCTTGCGTAGAGATGTCAGCTCACTGTGCATCTTCTATCGTATTTATCACGGGGAGTGTTCCGAGGAATTGTTCGGATTAATACCTACAGCTGAATTCCATTATAGGACTTCGCGCCGAAATTCTAAATTCCACCGTCACCGCCTAGATCCCCCGAAGTCTACTACTGTGCGCTATAAGCGCAATGTTATCCCACGCACCATTTCAATATGGAATCAGCTGCTCCCCTCGGTATTTCCGGACCGATACGACCTAGGCATCTTCAAGAAAAGAATTTATTCTTTCCTCAAAGGTCGGCAACGCATCTGTTAGACCTCTGGTGTTACGGATGTCTGTGGGCATTGGTGTTCACTTTACATCAGGTGACCTAACTGCTCGTTTGCCTCCTATGCTAGAAAAAAATACAGATAAGATTTCAGAAATCATTCGAAACCATTCAGCTGAGTAAAAAGACATTATTCAAGAGTGGTAAAAAGTATTAGCGTAAGTGTATGTGTAAATCAGTAGTTGTTCGTTTGTGACTTTCCAGTGGCTCATTGGAAGGGAGGAGGAAAGACGGACAACACGACTGCATAACAGTTATGCGAATGTCTGCAGCCTGTTACAAATATCTACTATTCATTTGCCTCCATATTTAATAAAAAAAAGTTTATTCAGCCAGCTTTTAATACTACAAAGCGAATACCGGTTCAGTGTAGGGAAAATAATTTCAAGCCGTTATTGGTACATTATACAAGTTCTATTAAAAGCTTCCCCCATGAAACAAGAGCAGCTTTTAGCTTTTAAAAACTCATATTACAAAGTGTCACTCGAACAATGGGAATGTGGATAACATTTATAAAAGCAAGTTTTCAATTAGCAGGATTATTTAGATGTGTAAATAAGGTGACTTCAGTGATATCGGAATGACGCATGCCGGAGTCCGGTTAACGGCCTGGCCACGGACACAGCGGTGCATATTGCAGCGGGGTGAGCGGATCGTCTGTCTCTCTCTCACTCGCGCGTCGAGTATTGCCTCGCCGCTCGCCGCGCCGCACATCGCACCGCTGTGGCCGTGGCATGGCGCATACATTTTGTATGTCACGTCTTGCCTATCACCTCGCCGCTCGCCGCGCCGCAAGTCGCACCGCTGTGTCCGTGGCAGAGCGGTAAGGGCTAGTGCCACGCTGCTTGCATGCATTCCGAATTGGACCGGCACGACCGGGGAGGTACCTCTTGCTTAGACGAGACCGACGTAAAGTGACATCTGTGCTGTCACATTTCGTGCGGTGTGTAAGTAGCCGGGGGCTCATGAAGGGATGAGGAAGGAGAGCAACGCACCTTATAGCCTCTATGTAGATGTCTGTGGGCGTTGGTAGTCATGAAAATAGCTACGATTGCTCGTTTGCTTCCTTATACAATAAAAAGGGCAAGTAGACCTGTAACTGACTAACTTAAGTGTAATTGACTGTGTGTGACTAACTTACCACAAGTTAGTCCATGTTAGCGCCAGGTAAGTTCTGTACCCAAAGAATATCTTGTGATCGGCACTGGAAGAATATATTACGACTTATGGCATTTATTGACTGATTACTATTATTTTCAATTAATATTAATTTATTAATAATATTTGTGGACTTTACACACAACGTTAGTCTAGCCCCGTGCTAAGTACCGTAAGGACTTGTGTTACGGGTACTAGACAATGGAAATATATTTAATATGTTTTATAAATGTAAGAAATTTTATATATTTAAGATTTTATTATAGAAATACATATAATACATAGATAAACATCCATGACCTAGGCGGGATTCGAACCCGCGACCCCTGGTGCAACATGCTCCGCTTAACCGGGCCCTGTACCACTACGCCAGCCTGGTCGTCAAAATAATAATAGATTTTATATCTTTGTAAGTGATAGTGCCCATGCTGCATTGCAACTATATCCAGCCGAAACCATCGGGGAGGAGCTTCGTGCGACGACGACATTTGTGTGTTTCCACACCATTTGAAAAAAGGGAAGAAGAACAAGGCTTATACATAATATTTATGCTAACGTCTATTGTCTATAACAAATAGAAAATAGCCTGATTGATACCCGATCACTACTTAGTTGGAAATAGTAGGCTGCTTCTAGAATGAAGAAGTTATAATAGTTTGATTATTTTTCAGCTCAGTTAGGTAAAGAATAATACCAATGCTTATTTAGTAAAAAAAATATTTAGTAAAATTGTCTACAGCTGGAGCTGCTACAGCTTGTGTGAAAAAGTAGTGCGAACACAAGTGTGGTGTTCGCACTACTTTTTCACACAAAAATTAGGTCCGTGACAGGAGGCGCCATCTACGATGCTCAAACTTTTACGCGTTCTAATTCCGTTTTATTAATATTCCTTTATTCAGTTCGGGAGCCATAAAAACTTTTTAAGACCCGATTCGTTCCTATCTTAGTAATAAAATTTATGTTTAAAAAATGTGTTGGGCATTATTCCTTGGAATCTTTTCCTCTCATTGCTTTTTTATTAATGGTTTATGGCCTATTATTATTAATGTATTCTTTTGAATACACAATTTAAATTCACAAATTTAACACGATTAAAATGTCCTTTATACTGCATTTATATAGAAATTGTTATATAAAGTATATATTCTTGACTAGCGGAAGTCATTTACGCAACTTCATTCACGTGAATCCGTTTTTTACCGCAGTCGGTTATAAATATATAATATAGCCTTCCTCACTAAATAGACTAACTAATACTGAAAGAATTTTTCAAATCGGACTAGTAGTTCCAGAGATTAGCGCGTTCTATCAAACAAAAAAACAAATTCTTCAGCTTTATGTTATTAATATGGATAGTATAGATTGATAGATATTGTTTTTTGAAATTGATTTCGTTCAAAGAAATGGCCATTTATTAAAGGACATTGGGAAATCACGTGCTATTTGATTTGACTGATGAATGCAAGCTCTTTGTTTTGACCACTAAACGAGCGAGTGCCGGAGTGATGGCCAATCAATTTTGCATAAATTTACGTACACAACGTACGTATCGGTCAATATGATTATACACATCATATGCGATTATAATTTGAAATCAGTTCACAGAAACAAATGGATCGAAGCAGCAAGAATAAAGTCAAAATATCTTTCCTACAAAACACGGTATAAAAGGGTGGTAACGACTACCCCCGTATCGTATTACTGATGATAAAGATCTGAGGCTTGCATCCGAGCCTTTTGTGATCCATTATTAAAAATAATTATGGAAATATTCTTCATTATAAAGTTTGAAAAGCGTTGTTCGTTAAACGGGATAAATTCCATAAATTATCTGTACAGGTTTTCATTATACCTCGTCTCACTGCTTTACGTAAATGGATCAGAAGTTTGGGCTAAGAGAAATTTTAAAATATTTCAGAGCTGAGTTGTATCTTCGTGTTATACCTATATATCATGACATTAAGGTTTTTGGTATAATGATTAACATTTTCGATTTGGAATCCAGCAATAAGTTGAGAGAATCTTAAATCGGTTACGTATCTTTACGTAACTTTTTAAGACTGAGGTTGTCTTTAAAAATTACAGCGTGCCTTTTCTGTTTTCCATTGACATCAATATTAAATGTAATTTATGTAAAGTATTTTCGTTTTTTAGGAAATGTTTAATATTTTACCTAAATATAAACGATAACTCTTGTTTGTGTTCATATCTTTCTTATTCTATAGTAAATTTTATATATAAATAGGAAACATATTTTTGTTTGTTTGTTTGTATCGAATAGGCTGCACAACTAATTAACCGATTTTTAATACTATTTGACTAATAGAAAGCATGTTACCATAAAGTAACATTTTTTACGCCTGACAAAGTGTGCACGGATCGATTCGAAAAAAGGTGCCTTAAATTTCAACGTTACTTAATACAAATAGTAAGCTAATAAATATATAACAATAAAATAATATCATTATTTTGCTATTCAGATAAAAACCATCCTAAAAATACTGTATACAATACCATGTACCCCTATAATTCATTTCAGAAAACATTTTCCAATAAGACCAAATCGCCTTAAAGGGAACCTTTCATTTGTGATCTGCAATCGAATTTCCTTTATTCTAATGAAGGGTTACCTTGGAGGCAAGCCAATATTAGATTACCCGTCTTATGGCCAATGCATACACAAAAATAGTTTGCTTTCATTGTGTTTATTTTATTTCATTATCATTATAAATGTATATAATTATAATCATGTATTTTAATAATCGTGATAATTTTTGTTACCAATCTTATACTTTTATATTTTTTATATACATCTGTTAATTTCTTTTGCGCATATGTCGCCGCTGTAAAATGACAGCTTTGCTGTCGCGTTTCGTGCAGTGTGTAAGGTGCTGGAGGCCCATGAAGATGAGAGGAGAAAGGAGGGCAGTGCATCTGTGTAGCCTGTATGCGGATGTATATGGGCGTCGGTAGTCATGTAAATGGCTCCGACTGCTTTTTTGCCCCCCTATACCATAAAAAAATCTTTTAAAAAGCTAGAAAACAAAGAAAATATAATCAAAAAGGTCCAATCCCAAACTATATCGAATCGTAGACCAATTTAAACTCTGCGGGATCCACCTAAAGTACAATTTGCGTAAAAGTTTAAAAGTTAGCCTTGTTAGTATCGTCATATTATAAGTTTATACAATAATATGAATATGTTATGTTTGGTCCTAGGTGAAGCCCTCTGGGTGTTTCGAACTACCGAGATAAGTTAAGTGCTTAGGCAAAGTGTATTATAACAAATATTGCAACTGACTATTGTCGGACATTGTTTCGCGATAATCTATGGAAACACTATGAGTTATAAACAAGAAAAACACTTTACACTAGTAAGAGGAAGTGAGACGCTGAATAGATGCTGCTGAATTGGGGTGATAAACATTCATGGTGGGATTTAAATTCGTCTCGGGCGTAACCTACTCGCAGTATAACCTTTAAAGTTACCACTGAGCCAATCAGTCGCCAATAAATGTAATTTTACCTGTGATTCCTTAATATGATCGGATTTCAATTTTGAGTTTGCTTTGTGTTAAGCTATCACAGCTCGTAGACTTGTTCGCATGCCTATACCTCATAAATTAGGTTTACCGATCGACCGATCGCTGCACATAGCATCAGGAATGAGGTTACGTTACGGCATGCCAATAATTACCGCCAACCATTAAAGTAAAACACAATGTTGACTCATTGTGTGTTATATAATAAGCGACATAATGAGTTAAGTTTTTTCCTCTCTATCAATCTAATAAGACACTTTTCAGCCGATTTAGACCGGTACGAGCGGTGAGGAACCACTCTCTGGTATGATAGTTATGTATGTTGTTGTTCTGGTAGCTATGTATGTTGTGGAAAAATATTGAATGATGCAAAAAAGTGTTTCATTTGGGAAAGAGTATTTGAAATTCTTCAGGACAGCAAAATGTAGCTGCCACGAGTTAGCGTAGCTTCACTTTCCTGTGGTATGTACAGCATATTAAGAAAGCTTTGGTGAATACCAAGAGGTATACAAAGATGAAGTATTTACTCCTGCCGGCAACATATGAAACCTTTTTTTATATAATAAATATAATTAAGCATTTATTTTCGTTGCTGAGTATTAGTAATACTTGAACTTGGTAACCAATACATAACGTCATTTTTATCGTCAGTATTCTTATTACAAATTCACTCTTTGTATTTCTCACAACATACCTACTAAAATTTTAAAATCGGCGTATTAAGGCGCTATAGGTCCCAAATGCGATCCGCCTAGTAAATTTTGCGTGGACGGCGCTCAAAAATAGCGACAATATTTAGATTAATATTATTTTATAAAATTAACCATACGCTTATTTAAAAAAGTGACTCCTAAAATGTCTTCGATTACTTATTGGGAATAGATACATATTTTAGTTGTGAATATAACTTTGATAGTTATTGAATAGTTTGGATTTAAAAATTGATGGAAACGTCAGAAATAGTGTTTTTTCATTAAAGTTTACGATTTTTTTCTATCGAGGCAAAATTCTTTAATCGTGTTTCGACGCCCTAAGAAGTATGCCGTATTGTGTTAACATTAACCACAGCTAAAAAAAATATGATAAACAATAGTTTTTAAAGGTTTCGTTTTGAATATACGTGAGCACGAATTGACAAATTTGGAGCCCATTTCGCCTTAAGTTGACGAACCGAGGTACCATAGACAGGTACGAGCAGTGAGCACGCCTATAAATTTTGATAAATGCACGTCAGTCATGATGAGAATGTAAATGACGATAAAACAAATAAAAAGCTTTTATCGAAAAAGCTCATTGTTAAACCGGCAATATTTATATGCCACTTAATGCTTGAGTTAAGCTTCGCTTCGTTTCGAACATAAATCCAGAAGCTAAGTACTTAGAAAGAACTTTTTACTTGGTACTCGCGAAAAACTGTGACAATGAACTTATTTTGATTTGAATTTATATTTATTCTCCCACTAGTCACTGCTGTTCTGGATATACTTTTAGTAAGGCTTAATGTTGTTGCAATATCAAGCTTTCGCGATATTGCAACAACATATATAATAATAATATCATTTAATAAATTAAATAAATTAAATAATATAAATTTGAATGATAACGACAAAAAAATATTGGAATTTTAGTTTAATTTTTTAAATCTTAATTTTATTAAAAAAGAAAGAAAGGGATGGGGTTAAAGGAGGGCAATATTAACTCAATGCGTGCTCATTTGAACCTATGGCCACCGAACCTTCTAAACTGCATGAAATGTGAAATTATTTCTATCTGTCACTTTACGGCGATATCATGTGAGCGGGAGGCACTGCTGGTACTGGCACAATGCAGCTTGGTATCGTGTAAGATACGCATGATGACGATTATGAATATTTCGATTATAGGTATCCATAAATATAGAGCCCGGAACTGCTTGATATTTTCTATAGGCGTAATTTGTTACGCCGCGGGTAGTTTACACAGCGTGAGCTCGATTCACACGATATAAGTAGAGTACTTGAGGCACGTGTAGAGGTTGCCATAAATTATGTACTCGGTATCCAACTATGGCGGTAGAGTTATGGTTTTATAATAATAATAATATATTTATTTGCAAAATCACACAGTTACAAAAATCAAATGCTTACAGAATTAAAACATACGTTTAGAAGAATTACAGCAACAAAGAACAAAAATAAATAACAAATACAAAGGAAAACTGTTACAAACAAAAAATATTTTTAAGAGATAAAAAAAAATAAAAAATAAATTTACAGTTATACAAGTTAGTTGTTGGAATTTATGAGCTAGGTAGCTGCGTGTCCCACAAAAAGGTAAGTCCTCGGCTTAAGTTAGGTATGACATCCTAACACCGATTTCAGGACCACCACATGTCCTTTTCCCTCTGACGGCAATAGCAGACGACAAGATTACATGAAGCAATTATATAATTATGTATTTTGATGTATATATATTGTGTATTTATATACACACATAGACATCTTATTACTTTTGATTATTTAGAAGTTATTAACTCAACTTATCATCAGCAAACCGGACAAATCTGCGTGATTTTTGGTTTACTTTAAGTTACTGTATACGATGTTGTTTGTTATAATTAAATAAAAAAAAATATAGTTTTAAAGTGTAATAAACAACATAAAGACAATTTCACACAATTTCTGTAATGAGCAAGCAAGAACTGAATGCCATGTCACAATCCTTACAGATTTGTCGTGCTTCCTGATCATACTTTTTATACAAATATTATGCCAGTTGCGAAGACTCTCGACTGATGCCCCGACCAATCTGATCATGTTAAGTCTTGTCTTTGTTTTAATAATACCTTTACGCTAAACTTACTTCAAAACATGCTAAAGCCAGCTTAGGTACCAGGTAGGTTAGCGTCAGTTTTAGCTCATATAACAAATATATTAAAATTATGTAAATATATTTGCTTCTGTTTTCTATTCTAATATTAATTGAGAATTTGTAACAACATACCCAATGTCTTCTTTTCTCTTCTATAAAAGTTCTAATTGTGTTTTAATCGAATTAAAATTAATGTATTACAAATAAACATTTAATCATTATTTAACCAAAAATATATCTAAATAAAAATAACTCATGCCCAATCATAATCCATATGTAGAAACATAAATCAATAGAGATGGCAATCAATCTATCCCTGTCGATCTCACGGCTTGTTACATTAATAAAGATCTTTTCCTCGCCTATCATCCCACTAATAGAGCCTCGAGCACTTTCCTCAGAACAAAAACCTTCACGAAGCAATTTGTAAGATAAGATGAAGGCGTTAGCATTTTTCAAGGGCCCTTGCGGTTAGGACCTTCAATCTTTATAATGGCTTCCGCCGTGTAATTTAGTTTATTAATGAAGAAATTATTTATTGAGTATCTAATGCTTATAAGGTTAAGGCAGTTCGGAAATTACTCTTCATTTAGTTAAAGCGACTAATAACATTGGTTTATTATGGAAGATCGTGGAAGAAGCTTAGACATTGAAAACTATACAATTAAAGTCGTTATTTGTAATTTAAATTACTTATACTTTATGAAAAGGTAATGCCATGCTGCATTGCAGCCGAAATGGGCCGACACAACTGGGGAGGTACCTCTCGTTTTCAGGATATCGGCGTAAGGTGACAGCTGAGCCGTTTCGTTTCATGTCGTGTGCAAGTGCAGGGGGCCCATGAAGCAGTAAGAAGGGCAACGCTTCTGTATAAGGTTTATGCGAATGTATAAGGGCATCAATGGTCATAAAAATGGATCGACTGTTGTTTTGCCACCTGTACTATAAAAATACTTCTATGTATAATGTATACGCCACTCAATTACGCCGTTGTCCCAATCCTAGAAGAGCTACGACTCCCGTCACCCGCAGCGTTTTTATACAATCCTGACGGATATTAGAAAAAAGGTTCTTAAGTAAAGAAAGCTATTTACTGGACGGAGCGGTAGTTAACTTACGAGAAGATTGTATGGACCATTCCTACAAATATTTATCAGTGGGCCTCTTGACGAAAAAGGCCGATGTTGGACAATTATTGGTACGTGTATAACGACTGTTTTTTTATATAGTGTTAGTGGCCAAACGAGCAATCAGAGTCATTTTCAAGAATACTGACGCTCATAGACATCCACATGGGCCACCGACTACTTACACACCGTACGAAACGCGACCGCATAGCAGTCACTTTACGCCGGTTTCTTGTAAGCGGTACCTCGGTCGTGTCGTAAAGTGTGGCAATTGCATTCATTAAGTAATACGTCTTTAACATTAATGTCTATGAATTTTAATGTGATACTTAACTATCCAGTATGACACAGTGCTAAGATGATAAAGTGAGATTTTTTTAAATTTTAAACTAAAGTTATTCTGAAATAAGTTAGGTTTAATTGTTAATTAATAAAGACTGTAATTAAAAAATACAATAATTTTTACCACATCAAAAAGGAAATTAAAAAGCACTACTTTTTTCTTAATTCTATTAAAACAGTTCAGCAATGTAGCATTCCATATCGTAGCAGAGCTACGAATAATAATGAAATTCCATGGGCTACGAAAACGTAGCCTATGGTATTTTATTATCGTTCTAGCATTATCGTTATGTCCTTCTAGTTGCCCGTCTCCTGTTCGTTAATTTATTTTAGAATGAATAATATGAATAATAACATCGAAGATGAGAATAATGTGTTTTTGGATTTTAGTGTAAGAAATAACATTATTATCATCATAATATGTCCATAATAAGCCATCATCAGGTGGTAATGACCAATGTAAATGAATATTAGTTTTAAAGCAATATAAGTTTTAAAAAATCATTAAAATATTATTCTGTTATTTGACTGTCACGTCACATCAATTAGTAGCAGTACTACAAAGTCCACGTGCCTCGATTATTATACAACTTATCTTGTAGCAATGCTACGAAGTCCGTAGCCCGTAGCACATTTTATCCAATCTCGATGGACAGCGGGCGGAGCTAAGACAAATGACATCAATGACTCACCGTATTCTCATTATGGAACTAAATTAAGCTCTACGTCGATTTTAAAAATACGTTCGGTGAAATTAAACGAATCGGTCCGTTTTATATAAGCTCTATATCGTCTAAGCCTTATAAATGAGCTTTGAACTTTAATTTATATAACCGGTGGACGTGCAGAGCTTTATATGTCTCAGATACTTCTTTTATTACACATTTTGTAAATTATAGAGTGTGGTAAAATATAAGATATGTTTTATAAATAGAGTCATGTAGTCAAATCAGGCCAATGCAAATGCAGCGTTGAGGTTTTGTAGTGGTTATAATTTTAAATAAAGACATTCCCCTGCGTCGCCTAAAAAAAAAGGTTTCCTTCTACCCATATGCCAAATTTTTTGAAGATCTGATAAGTAGTTTTAACTTGAAGGAGTAACAAATACATTAAATTCATCATCCCATAGCATCCCACAGGAACATTTTTTCTGGATAAAAACTTTTATGTGTTAATCCAAGTTACCCTCTATGTGTGTGCAAAATTTCATGAAAATCAGTTCAGTAGTTTTTACGTGAAGAAATAACAAAGAAACAAACAAACATACAAACTTTCTCATTAATAATAATAATTATCATTTTTACACAATAATATCATATTATAAAAAATTAAGACTGTATATTGGGTTTAGTGTTCATTTTAATAGTCTAGTTGACTCAAGAATGACAATGACCTGAAATGAAACATAATTTTATAATATTATGAACTCGTTAACTTACGTAAAGCGTCATATGATAATTTGTTTTCTCCAAATTCAATAAACTTCAAGTTTTACAAAACTAAGCCCTAATAAAATTCATTGCTTACAATTTTCTTTTGAAAAATTATTCTTTTCCACTCTTTGCGACCGAATTCAAAACTTTTCGTGTTAGGCATTTAGGAAAATTCACACTGAACTCCGTGATAATCTGTCGTCAAAATTTATTGTATTTTGTTTACAAAAATTAAGCCTCGAACTTCGCATTATTTATCTCCGAGGACGCTCGAAGTATAATGAAGAAAAGTTCTCCGGCGGTTTGTTCACAAAATTTGCCTTTTTTTTATTTTACTTTGGGTCACAACCGTTCGCCTTACATAATAATTGTTATATATCCAATAGCGTTATCGTCTATTCATATAATAAAACTGTAGAAGATTTCTGTGTCTGCTTTAATACAAAAAGTACGGGACGGATTTTGATAAAACCTTTTATCTACACTAATGTTGTAACATTCTACTTATGTAACATTCTACTTATGTTTTCAATACTTGACTTATAATAACTACTAATATAGCTCAGACAACAAAAAACTCAATTTAAGCAATTTGACATGATGTTGTAATATCCAAATCGATATCGTAAAATCGCATTATAACACTGTGTGAGAGCGAGAGAGAGAGAGAGTGAGTGAGTGGTGAGAGAGCCTTATGTCAAAATCCTTAACAGCGCGCGCTCGCTCCTGATTGGCCCTGCGCGCGCTGCAGCTGCGCTCTCATTGGTTAGATTTTAATGTCGTCGAGTTCGCTGTGACGCATGAATTTAATGTTTCGCAATATTTTATTAATTGATTAATTGCATTAGTGAAGATAAAGTAGTGTATGCAACTGCATATAACACGGGTATTAAAACACTCGTGTTACTATTTTGAAACTCGCGTTCGCTCGTTTCAAAAAATCACACTCGTGTTTTAATAGCCTTCATTATATGACAGATGCATAAACTACTATTTTGTTATATAGCTAATAGATTTAGATAACATAATTATATGCTATATAATTTATCAATACATGTGTGCTACAGTCGGTATCTCGACTTGAAATACACTATTGTAGAGTAAAGTAACGGGTTGACAATTCGGCCACGTAACATTACACCTTACCATGACAACATATTTTCCAATAATGACAAAACCATGTCTGTCGGGTCAGCTAGTTTTAAATGACACAATATGACGAAATAGGTCCACATTGAAAGTTTCTAGCAATGGAACTTGCTCTATGTGTTTACGATTTATTATTTTATGAATAAAGGCTAGCAACCGAGTTGTCAGCCTGTACTGATGTGTACGGACGCCCATAGATATCCGCACAGTACCTATCCTACCCAATAAAGTCGTTCTTTGTATATTATTTACCATCCGGCGTGTCAACAGATTATTTCCTATTTAAGTAGTCAATATACGTATGAGGTCAAGTATTTTACGAGGCGGTAAAAGTAAATAAGAAATAAGGAACCGTCTCCTGCGAGCCCTGGATTTGGGGGATCATTTTATGACAATATATTGAGATCAAAATAAGCTTTGTTTATGGACGTTGATAAATTCTGTGCGTAATATTTGATGATATTTTGTAATACTGTGAGGAGGCAAACGAGCAGTCGGAGTTTTGATATGCCTATTATTGACTGCCTCGTGGTCTAGAGGTAAGCGTATTTAACCATAGACGTGAGGACTCGGGTTCGAATCCCGGGTCGGACCAAAAATTGTTATTGGGTTTTTTCAATTTCTAATAACAATCCGGAGTCGGGAAGTAGGCGGTGTTACACCCCCGTGCCCCGGAGAGCACGTTAAGCCATCGGTACTGCGCCTGATTTCTCTCCGGTCGTGTCGGACTGCTGTCCCATCGCAATAAGAGAATGAGGGAATAGAGAGTGCACTTGTGTCTGCGCGCACACTTGTGCACTATAATATATCCTGCGAATCTGGCTCGTCTCTATAGAGACGGCCGCCGTAGCCGAAATCGGCTAGGAGGATATTATTATATTATTACTGACTGGCTGCAGGTGATACGGTTACGACCCAAGCCAGTCAGTATTCTTTGTATGATTCTTCATACTGCAACGCACACTAATGGGAAACGTAAATCAATCGTATCGTCTTCGCTTTTTTAGGCGAGGCGTTTACGATCCCTTTCCGAGGTGATAAGCGTGCGGCGATCATTAATGTGAGCGACATTATCGGCTGTGGCAGCTCAATTCGCTTGCAATGCAGCACGTAACCTCTTACTGACGGCACTATTTCCAACAAATATACGTAATCCATTTTTATATATTATCTACACATGTAAGGCCTTATAGTGGGATCTAAATAGGTCTGACTATAATATACTTTCATATTATAACTCATATCACTTTATATGAGGGATATCCCCCGTATAACAATAGATATGACCTAATTACGATATCAACCTTGTAAGGGTGGATGCGAACCGAACAACGTGACATGCATTAACAATAACTACACTTCACTAGTGGGTTCCCAACAAATCTTTTGCATTTATTCAATTATTTCAATAGGTGAGCACTGAGCATACGTTTTGAAATAATTGAAACAATGCAAAACTTTTGCGGGGATAATTTTATTTAAACTTTTTTTAACAGCAGTGCCTAATATATAAAATTAATATATTAATTAAATACATTACTTATCATTAACTAAAATATTACTTTTGTTGAAATTTTTTGGTTCATTGGATTGGATTTATTTTTTTTACGTTTTATTTTATACTCTTTTTTTCTACTCATCAACGGGTGTACTTAAAATTAAACCCTTAATAATTTTTATGTGCTATCGTCGCAAAATATTATTTAATATTAAAAAAAATAATGCTACATTGCAGACGAATATGGTCGGCACGCGGAGGCGGAGATATCTCTCGCTCTCATGATGCAATTTTAAAAGCGATGGCAATGTTATCGCGTTTTGTGCGGTTTCTAAATACGTGATGAAAGCCCTTCATCTCATATTACACGAACGATATTTAAGTACTCACGTTTTCAAAAATAATTATAACAATTTCATTAAAATATCGAAATGTTATTCCATATTTTCATACAAAAATATTTTCCCACATTAGATTGCTGTTACACTGCAACCTCCTGTCTGAAATGGCACGTTAAGCGTTCGGTCCTGCGTCTAATTTCTATCCGGTCGTGTGGGACTACTATCCCATCGTAATAAAGGAACATGGAAATTAGAGAATAGATAAAGAAATTTGTAAGATGTGGTACCACGTTGTATTATAGGTGAATAGAGCCAGCACGACCATTCGCTTACAAGGTATTGATGTAAAATAAGAGCTGTGCTGTCGCGTTTCGTACGCTGTGTATGTAGAGGACTATGGTGGGAGAAGCTAGTGCTACGTATCTGTATAACCTGTATGAGTAGATATATTATGTATATGTACATATCCGCATAGAGGTTATATAGATGCGTTGCACGTTGCAAGTTGGATGTGGGTATTTATGAAAATGGCCCTATCGAAATACTCTATGATTGAACACATTTAAAGATAGTTTTAACAGATAAAGATTATAATCTGAAATAAAAGCTTTATATTTCTCTAAAAAAATCCCAAAATGGGGAGTAGTTTGCGAGGCATATTTTACGCAGGTGAAAGAGCAGGGCACAACTAGTAAAAGACCTTTCAAGAGACCATTACAAGTATCATTTATTACTACTGCAATTTTAAATGTCATGTCTATGTATCCACATAGAACACAGATAAAAAACACAATAATGTAAAAAGATTCCTAAATTATACATGAAAGATCAAAATATATTTTATAATAGAATAATATTGTCTTCATATCGCACCACTTAACCTTCGCTATTTTCTTTGTACTATACAAACACACTCTAATCATACATTCATCTATGCACAAAGAAGAGATACGAATTTCCCAAAAAAATATTTGTAAAGAGGATTCATAATATATTTTACTTAAGGGTGAGATGCGATGCGACTCGCTTATTGCCATATGTATTTAGGTAAAGATATGTTTTGCTTACGCGCATAAACACAAAAGCTAGCCATTCTGATTTGCGGTCCTTCTAGTCGAATATCGGCTACGGCTGCCATCTTTTTAACTATCTATATATTTAACCAGTTATGCAATACATGTTGCTATAGTTTTATTATTACGTCATTGTCTACTGCAATGAGACGTCAGTCCAATACGACCGGAGAAAAAAGAAGCACAGGACCGACAACTTAACGCGCTCTTTGAGGCTAGGGTGTGTAACTCTTCCGACTCTGGGTTCGGATTGGTTCGAACCAGGAAATAAATCCAGATTGTATGTCGCATAGTTGTCTAATGAAACATCATGCTAACTAGCTCTCAAACTATGTATTTCATTGGTATTTAAGTTTCGTTCGATGTTAAATTCATACTGACATTGAAATGAAATTGATGTGTACTTAAAGAATTGTTGAATTCATTCAAATAACGCCCTAATGATATTCAAACAAATTTGACCTTTAAAGTCTGTAATTTCTTGATCAAATAAAAGAAGACGTAAATGTTTCAAATTGACTCAGCGATATGTACACGAGGGTTAACGAGTCACGTACTCGGCAGATAATTTCAGCGTATGAAAAAAAGAACTTTAGATAAATGGTGATGGTTTAGATACGTTGCCCTCTATCCTTCATCCTCCATGAGCCAATGGCTACTTATACAACGCATGAAACTTGACCGCACAACTGTCACTATGAGCCGGTATCGTGTTACCTCCCTGGTCGTGCGACCCCAATTCGGCTACATGCATGTGATAGATGTAAATAGTATAACTATCTCGATATATAATATGAATATATGTAAATAAGACTATTGCATTATGATGTGTACCTAAACAATATAATTCATATAAGTACTTGATTTGTAAAGGTATTCTAAGTTAACGGAAATATTTGTTTTGACAGATGGTTATCACATACAGACTGCCTCCTTTCATCATTTTTCGTTACTTATCTCGTTAAAAATATTAAACGTAATTTATAAATGTTTCGTTCACTTCGTTATTGTACATAGTTACGACATTATATCGTTAAGCAGTTCTTTAACTTACCAGACTTCGCGTGACTGTAATATAAGAAATCAATATCTGGATATTCTATTTGTACTATTTACTTCAACGTAAAAACCTTCGGCTGAAAGCCAAATATTTTACTGTAAAGTTGTGTTTGTCTTGTGTCAGTATTATGTTTCATTGAAAATATCCTTGTTCTACTACAGATCTATTGTCTACTACAGGTTTGTTACTTTCAAAATAGTTTTCTTATTTTATGCCTAAAAGTGACCAAAATCTTTATAAATATAGTTATATATTCTTCAAATTCACTATTCCATCAGTAAGACACGACACGGTACCTATAAAGTGACAGCCGTGCTGTCGTATTTCGTGCGGTGCGTATGTTGTTGGTGGACCATGAAGGTGGGTGGAGGAAGGAGGGTAAAGCATCTGTAAAAAACTTCAACTGCTCGTTTTACCCCTAAGTATAAAAAGAAAGAAAAATGACATCAAAATTAAGTCGATCTTGCTGCAAAATGGGACAGTAAGAGAGCAATGAACTTACGCATATATTCCTTATTATATTGTTCTTGTAATTAACTTTTTCCTGTGTGGAATGATTTTATACGGCTCGCGGCTTCATATACCCTCTAGAAAACTTATGACTGACATTTTCCATTCATTTATTACGGCTTAACTCTTTTGTAAAAGGTAATGTTACGTTGATATCGAATAGGACTTACACGACACATTATGACACATTTAGCTCATATTCTGGTACAAAACAACGGCCTCGTTATAGTGTTTCGTTTAATTTGAGAAAGTGAAAATGGCTTAAAAGGATATGGTTATATCATATAGTTATGGAAATCAATGTATCTATAATGTATGTACATAAAAACTCATGACATATTTTTTTTCCAATTATACGTAAAATACTTTCTTATTTTCTTATGAGCATAATTTGTCGGTAAAGTTTATTTTTCATCCACATGGCCTGTGCTCCGCCATTTTTATTTACGTTTGTATAACAGTTTCTGAGTAGTAATAACAAGTCTGGTATTTTTCTAAATAACCGATTTTTTCCAACGCCAATTAAAGAATATTTTTTCGACATTTATACTCATTCCGCTAGCTGGAGAAATTCTTTTTAGTTTGAAAAATATTGACTTTTACCTTTTAAATAACAATATCTTATATCCTTTGAATTATTTTCTATTTATTTTTCATTTTATATATTTTTTTATACATACATCAGAAATTATATACATTAACAATCACATCTCTGACCAGAGAATTACTTTTATCTCACAAGGCCCCCTCGACGGATCTCCACCTTGTCGTGGTGAGTGGGCTTAGTAACCGTGGCTTGATCCACCACGGTGAACCAAGAGGAATTTCAGGAGGGGACGCTCCGAGCGGGCTTGGCCGTAGGCCCCTTCTGTATATGTCCAAGGGGGGTGCGGGGGTCGGAGTATTCTGGCCTCTGCAGCCAGGAGAGATCGCAGGAGAAGAGGTGTCTTGGTGTGTTGTTGCCGTACGCAATGTCTCCCGTGACCAAACGGGGGCGCACCGTCTGATGCGTTGGCGGTGGGGCCGCAGAGGACGAGGAGATGCGGTGTGTAATTGCCGTCCTCCCTGTCCTCAGCGGCCGCTTAATGGTTGGCCGCTGTGTAGCGGTGTCAGGGTTAGGCCGTCATCCTATGAATGGGGCCTTGGAAGTAAGGTGCGCCTTTGTGTTGTCTGGCGCGCCTTGCTGTTGAAGGGGAGTTCAATGCTACGCGTGGAGAGGCTGCGGGAGCGGCTT
>LUGF01040674.1:207963-222003 GCA_001625245.1 Calycopis cecrops | reverse complement strand
TACCGATATCGTGTATGCGAGAGGTACCTCTCCTATTGTACCGGTCCTATTCGGCTGCAATACAGCGTGAAACTACCTCTTACTACGTTTTTGTTCAAAAGTTTAGAGTTAACGATAATACTAAAAAATACTTTCTAAAAGCACAAACTGTATCTTTTTTGCTTAGGTATCATAGATACTAGGTAATCCTTATTATAGTATAAGGGGGCATATGAGAAATCAGAACCATTTTGATGACTACCGACGCCCATAGACATCCGCATAGACGTTATACAGACCCTTTTCTCTCCTTCCTCTCCCTCCCTCCATGGGCTACAGGCTACTTACACATCGCACGAAACGCGATAGCACTGCTACCACTTTACGCCTCTTTCTTATTAGCGAGATTAATGCATGCAGCGTGGCACTACCTTTTTTAAATTCTCCACCAAATAAGATTTTTTCCGAATTTAATAAAGCAAATCCTCGGTGCATAATTTAAAATAATATTCATCTGTTTCGTGTCCCGATAATACAAACCCAACGTGAACCGAACAACGTAATTAGTTTAACCGACCGTTTCGACGGGCGAATAAGTTTTGAGATCGAATTTTTAATTAAGACCGGGATAGAAAATCGGTCGGGATTAATTGGAAATTAACAATGATTTTGATGTGAGCCGCGGTAGTGGTATGGCTTGTTATATACCGTCGTTCAATTTTCCGTGTAAATACAGAGGGAAAATATAATAAAATCGTTTTAATTTATACATTATAGACCTTGTGGATTAGTAGTAAATTTGTTTAACCACGAATACGTCCCGGATTCTCAATCCCGAGTCGAACGAAACAAAAAGTGTTATTGAGATTTTTCAATTTCTAATATATACTAATATTATTTAATATTTAATTTCTAATATATAATTGTTTGTATGTGTGTTTGTACGTTATGAATAGGCTCCGAAAGTACTAGACCGATTTCAAATTTCCTTCACCATTTAGATGCTACATTATCACATATTAACATAGGCAATTTTTTACCACAGGCAATGCTTAATTCCCCGAAAACGGGTAAACTTCTAAACGGTTAAAGAGATTGGGTTAAAATTTTATATGGGTATTTCGATGGTTTCCTGGATGCTTAAAAAATACAATTGGATCTAGTATGTGACGCTGCTGTCGATATGTCAACTACTAAACGTCTTGACCGATTGGGTTGAAATTTTGTATGTGTATTTTCATTGAGTCACAAACACGAATGTATTATCTATCTATATAAAAATTAATGTTTGTCTGTATGTCCTTTCTAGAATCGTAATGCATAATGCATTTGAGAATGTAATAAATGTTGGTGTCGTAGCAACGCGCGCACGGTACCGCTAGTAACTAATAAGTAACAGTCCGAAGTCCGAAGACAGGAAATCAACGGTAATATACCCGGTACTTTGGAGAGCATGTTAAGCCGTCGGCTCTTCTCCTGACCAATCTCTCTTCATTTATTTTTTAAAAAAGGCTTTGGCGCACCACTCGCTCCCATCGCTTCTACTCCTGTGTCGTCAGGATCGACACCGGCAACCACACTTGACCCTTTGTTATGATCGCAGGGAGCGTTCATATAGATGAATGAAAAATAGAGAATCCAGTTGTTAACGCTTTGTACACTGTAATATGTCCTGCGCAGACAGCTCGTCTCTATTAAGATGGCCACCGTAGCCGGAAATCGGCTGGAAAGACATTATCTTGTCACTGTAACTTGAGTCTCCAATGTTGTTTGGGTTTTTACCTATGGTCTGACATTTGATGACAGCTTATTTATTTATTTATTTATTTATTATTTGATACGCCAACAGTGTACATATTAAAGCAACTAATATTTATAAACTTTATTCCTTAAAGCTTACAAGTGATGTGCAATTATTTTTTTAAGAAGGGGAAAGACATCTGTAGTGACAGAATCTATATGGTCGTCGTTAGTTTTCAATTTCTGAACTAAAAAAATTTAGTGATTCGGGTGGAGACTCCCTTTATATTCTTCAAGCTCTTCATTCAAACATAAAACGTTCAATTAGTGCTCTATAACGTTCACGCCGTCTCAATTCGTCGTGCCATAAATTCCTTCTTTCAATTTCATTGAAAGGGACTCAAATTTAATCCGATGTTCGTCTTAATTAAGTGTTTATTTATTGGGTCGGAAATAATTATACATTAAGTTGAAATATCGTTTATTTATTTATTTTTCTTTGGGAAACATACATCATATAAAATTTATTTATATTTTTACGGCTGGAACCTTTTTTATGTTCTCCAGTGAATAAAGATTTCATTCTTATATTTTCACCAAATTAAGAAATATTGATATGAAAAAAAATTAGGAGATGTAGACTATCTAGACGCAAAAACACGAAAAAGGTTGTAAGAACCTTTACCGCTTTATTCGGCTGGGGGTCGATATGTAAATATGCACACTTCATAATTCATATGCGTGTCCGGTACGAGGATACGACTTACTGCGTGCATACACCAATTATAAATATAAGTTCAAAAAAAAAAAACTACACAGACTACACAGATGCGCTGCCCTCTTTTCTCCTCCCACATCCATCGCGACAGCACAGCTTCAAGGAAGCATGCAGTGTGGCACTACTTCTTAATACACTAATGATATTATATCAAATGTCTGTACTAATTTTCAGGTTTATGCAAACTAGTGTAACTTTACCCTTATAGCTTGTCCTAAATTGATTTGGGCTATTATATCAAATTTGATGATGAATTCTAATAATTAATAATTAAAAAAATAAACCGGCTGATGATGATGATGATGATAAAAAAATTAAATTACTATAAATTAATGAAAAATAAATGTGAGAAGACAAAAGAAGAGATTCTATCGTTTAGGTCCGTGTGTACCTATTAAGAACGCAGGAAGCCTAAAATATGTATCAGAAATAACTTAATATATGAGAATTCGAAACATCAATCAAAGCAGTAATTAATTCTCTATACCATTCTATGGCATCATTCCAGGAAAGCAATTTTCTAATTAACGTTCACAGTGAAATTCGTGTGTACGGACGGTTATTGAGGTTTCATTATCAATTACACCCGTAACGGTGATCAAACGCTGCCTACATTTTGGGCATATTTTAAACGCGGTAACGAGAGAGGTTTATTTGTTGGTCCCTGATCCTCGAATTGGTTATTTTCTTTGCTTTACAAATGTAAAAAATATTTAGAAAATGTCGACTATTTGACGTTCCCTCGTCCTCTAGATGAAGATCAATTAGTCGATTATTTTTATAATATATATGCAATGCGATAGCCAAATGGGAGAAAGACAGTAAAAATCAGATAGGGGACAAGACAAATTTGTTTAGCAAATTTCTACTATCATTCTCGATAAATCAGTCAAGTCTAGATGAAGATCAATTTGTTGAATATATTTATAATATTTATGCAATGCGATAGCCAAATTGGAGCAAGACTGTAAAAGATAGAAAGGGGACAAGACAAATTTGACAAAATGTCTACTATTTGACACTCACTCTACACACTACACCTACACTCTTCTAGATGTAGTCGATTATATTTATAATATTTATGCAATGCAATCGCCAGGTGGCAGAGAGGCAGTAGATGTCATTAAATCAATTGCTACATGGCAACCACTACAATTATAAGTATTGGTGTAGTGTGTCAACTCAACCTTCTTTTTGTTGACACAGTGTACGTATGATACCTAGAAGCCTGGATGGCCCCTAGACCTATGTCGGACTCGAATTTAATAAAGTACCGACTAAACCCCTGCGGGTGCCTTCAGCCACTATAGCAGAGGCACGCAAGTCCCCCAACACGGCAAGAAGGGAGCATATTTGTGGGGAACAACTCAACCTACCTAATAGGTACATCAAAATAAGTCCGTCATAAAACACAGGACCACGAAATGTAATAAAACTTGCAGTCTTACATTAGTGGTTTACGAGCAATTCTATCTCGTACACTAAGAAAGAATTTATATCAACCAATAAAACCACTAGTTGATAGTAAAATGGTTTTCAATAGAATTTGTAGGTAAGTAATGGCTTTATGTGGTCCATTCAAAGGGTCTTTTTACGCTGGATTTGTTACTCGCTTCGCTACTTTATAGATTAAAACTACGCTTCTTTGATTTATAAGTTACATTAGATTGGATAGTTACTATTGGTGATATCATGCATATCATTTTTTAGAGATGGCATTATGGTACTACGACGGATTTGGGTTGATTGCATCCCTCACATATTACTGTCCTGATGCCCACACTGTATGTTAATGACCAAAGAAGGGGCAACATATAACTTTCAGTGTGCCGTCAGTATCTACTGATGGCGGATCTCCGCTACCTATCAACTTTGCTATAAGAATAGTCATATTCTGTCACTCAAGACATTTGCAGATTTGATATTCTGGAATCTGCTAATAATGATAAAGTATAATAGTTTTATATACATTTGCCAAAAGGACTGAACGGGTAGTTGAATGATGTATTGCACCCGAAATGTGCTGACAGGCCTGAAGCGTACGTACCTCTCGCTCGAGATAGATATGTACAGTACATATAACAGCACATCTGCTTATTATGGAATAGAAGTCATTTGTCACCAAATTCTTGACTTCAATTATCGTGTGCCCCAATGCTGTTAAAAAATTGAATGGCCGTTTAATCCTATAAGTATTATCAGTCTTAAAATATGGAACAACGCAAATACTTCCTCTGTTTGTCTTTTTTCCACATTATTTGTTTTCTTGTTCTTTTCATTAAAAGCCTAAAACCAAGCTTAAGTAGAGTAGACTAAGTATAGAGTTAAATTAAACTTGAAACATGATTGTACTTAGCGCAGGCTGGAACTCGCGGATAAATCGCGTTACTAAACAAGAACTGTTTTGCTTCATTTTTTGATTCCCCTTCACACACCGCAACGTCGCGAAAAAATGCGTAAAACATTATATATTATTTATGATACTATATAGAAGACTTGTTATAGCGACGCCTGGTGTAAGAGGGTAAGTCGCATATTAAATTCAGTTAAATATTTTCACATTGTTTCGTTTTATTTCGCTCCTCAGCTAGAGTAGGTAACTTCAGCGGGAGCAGTACGCGTTAACGCGTAAATCGGAGAAATACGGTCACTCTTGTTACGCTACATTCGGCTTTAGAGCAATGAATACAACACAAACAAAAAGCAAGAGCTTTTACACGGGTACTAAATGGAAATGTAGGATTTTGTGATTATGGACACACTGCCATACTAGTAGCACCTATTAGGGGGCTACCTTTATAACGATGTGGAGAAATTGATGGAAAAATCCTCCAGGGATGCTCCAGATCTTGCGTTGAGAAAGGTCGAACTATTGTCTCAGGAATGAGTCAGATAACTCCCATGTGACTGACGGTTACACTAGGTCACGTAATAGGGGCTGGCACACTGCCTTTGGAAAAACAAATATACCACATATTTAATAAAAATTTTGTTATTCAGCGTTACATTTCGGTGTGAATGGGTGCCTTCATGAAGCTGTATCCGCAGAAGCTACCCCGGTGATTTATTAGAAAACTTCTCATTGTCCTCCACTCGCCAGACGCTTTTATGGACAACTGTTTATGATGTAGATTATTCTCTTATTTATTTGAGTTTGCATACAATCTTGTGTTATATTCTGACGCCCCTTTGTTTTTTGAAATACAACAATGTATTGCCCAAGTTACAATTTGCTGCTATCAAATTAATTTATTTTCAATTTTCTACGCATTTGTTGCTATGTTTTTTTTTAACTCAGACTTAATAAAGTAATAGGTTATATTTATTAATAGTTATATTTAATTATCAAAAACACTGGATGGAAGATTTTTTTCATTACTAATAAGTAAAATTGTTTTATTATTTTATAACTGTCCAATTGACCGTTTCTCTGAGGGAGTTTGAATCATATTATATGAACATATAAATTTTATTTTAATATCATAGGGATAACGAGGGTTCAGATTATCTGGTAGAGTACTTAATTAACTTTGCATAAGGCAGTTATCTAAAATCACATGAAGTACAGAACATCTGTTAACTTACTTCGATTATAATTATGTAGGTACACGACTCGATCAAAGAGCAAAGAAATAAAAAAAAAACAAGGCGGCAGCCTTTACACAGGAAAATAATCAAAGGGGATAGTTGTAAGTGACCAAAGACAGAAGATAAAAACAGAAGTCTGCAGATAAAAAAAAACCGGCCAAGTGCGAGCCCGACTCGCACACCGAGGGTTCCGTATGAATGGGAAGAACAATCTAAACGTAATGCATGGTTTTCAAGACCTTTTTCTCTAAAACGCGTGAAGGGATTAAGCTGTAATTTTTGTCAAATACGAAGGTCAGTTACGTCTTGATGCCTTGAAAAAATCACACGTCTAAGTTAACGAAATAAAATGTTATAGCCAATTATGCAAAAATTTTGTATGAAAACGTACTTTGTCGAAAACCGACCGTTTTCGTTAACTTAGAAGTGTGATTTTTTCAAGGCATAAAGACGTAACTGACCTTCGTATTTGGCAAAAATTTCATCTTATACCTTCACGCGTTTTAGAGAAAAAGGTCTTGACAGACGTACAGACAGACGGACAACAAAGCGATCCTATAAGGGTTCCGTTTTTTCTCTTTGAGATACGGAACCCTAAAAATATAATAAAATAGCAAGAGGTAGTGCCATGCTGTCCGGCAGCCGAATAGGCCCGACAAGACCGCGCATAACGTGACAAGTTGCCTGCAGCGTGTCGTGCGGAGTTTTAGTTGTCCATTGGAGTGAAGGATGGATGACTAAAACATCTGCATAGCGATTATGCGGACGTCTTTGGGATTTGCTAATCATCACATGGCTCGGACTACTAGTTTATTATAATTTTAACAATAATAAACCTTTAATATTTGTTGTGTTAACCAGGACACGTGTGTGAACATAATTTCAACAAGCTTTAAATAAATTTTTAACTAGAGCTTATGAATATACCGTTTCAAAGTTCGCTTTTGTACTCATAGGGCGGAACTGCATGTTTACATTTAACGAGCTTTTTAAGCCCTAAAAAGCTTTAGAATGTGGCTTTTTATAAAAGGGTCTTGACCGCGCTTTAGAGGCACCTAAATTATCATTAGAAGTTGAATAAAAGACTGGTAAGAGGTAGTGCTATGCTCCATTGCAGCTCAACTGGGCTGATGTGACCGGGGACGTATCTATTGCTCACATGATTTCGCCATAAAAATATGGTTATGCTGTCGCGTTTATTGTGGTTTGTAAGTAATGTGTATTTGGGACATATGGTGAAGGATGGCAAATCATATTACACATACATACATTTATGAATTTTAAAGGTCGCCAGTAATCACCAAACGGCTCCGATAGCCCCTTTACTAATCTACTAATCCTACTAATTATAAAATTGTGAGTGTGTTTGTTACGCTTTCACGCCAAAACTTCTTAACCGATCATCATGAAACTGTGTACACATATTCCTAGAAATATTAGAAATGACATAGAACACTTATTAGTACCTAACTCAAAATTTAGAAGAGTTAAAAAATTACGGTGACAGATATTGAAATTATATTGCAGTTCTATTTGATTGTTATGTTCATTGATATTTATTAAAGGGCTACAACGCGAGCGAAGCCGCGGGGTAAAGCTAGTATGTCATAAAAAACCTCTTATGTACTGTGCTACCTGTTCCCCTAAATTCAATTACTTTTTCACATTCATCACATTCCACTAACATTCACAATGTCCACCGAAACAAAAGCTGCGTGCACTAAATCACAACCCACGCACGCCGATGTAAAGTGTAGAATCAGTATGGCGTGTTTTACTTTCCTCTAGTGGGCCGTTATTCATAAAAAATGGATCACCCAGATACAGGGCTCCTACATACATTGGATACATGGATGTAGTTTCACTGGACGAGTCATATAATACTACTAGCTGATGTTACCCGGTCATACTCACCTGTAATTTCATACTTTAATCAACTGTACAACAGTAAGAGGTAATGCCACACTGCATGCTTGGCTACAGCCGAATTGAGCCGCCAAGACCCGGGACCTACCTCTTGCTTACACGAGACGTGACAGCTGTGCTATCGCGTTTCGAGCGTGCGTAAATAATATTAATAATAAGTAATTTCATGATTTATGATACAAGTATTTGTCTCCTTGTAAGTTTTTTTGACATACAGATGGAAATACGGACAATAAAGAGATTCGATTTGTTTTTTTCGTAAACGAACGGAACCCTAAAAACGTGTTACTTCCATCTAAACTTATTCCGCACTAACATTTACTGAGTGCGATATATTCCGGGTTCCACAATATGTCACGCAAGTCCGAACGGCACACATTACCCGCTCGACCGTTATGATTTCTTGTTTGCTGTGGATCTCTGCATTGAGCCGATATGTTCCCAGTTTTATGACGGCTGGAACCTGGCTTTAAAATCCCAGCGGTGGAATGAACAAACTTCGCCGACTTTTGCACTTATTTCGAATGTGGATGGAACTTATTTATTATATTTCATGTTATCTATACAGATATTATGAAGAGGAAAAATATTTACTATTTACTTATCGTAAATTACATTAATAGGAAGTAATATATGGTATCCTATTAATATTATAAATAGGAAATTTTGTATGTTTGTTTGTTTCTTCCTTCATGCAAAAACTGCTGAACTGATTTTCATAAAATTTGGTACACGCATAGAGAGTAACTTGGATTAACACAGGATAGTTTTTTATAGTAATGGTTTCATACAATAAATTTTGCGCAGGTGAAATCGTGGGGCACAGTTGTCATATTAATATATCATAAATGCGATAGTTTTTGTTTGTTTGTTAGTTACTCCTTCACGCAAAAACTGCTGAACTGATTTCCATGAAATTTGGCACACGCATAACTACACGCGTAACTCACACAGGATAGCTTTTATCCCGAAAAAATGTTCCTATGAGATGCCATGGGATGATTTTTCACGGGATCGAAATTTACGCGGTTGAAACTGCGGGGCGCAGCTAGTACTTTATAATGATTAACTATTTTTATTTTTGACCGCCAACGAAGAGAGCGCGGGTTAGTTCGTTTCCAATAGGTATAGCTATATTAACTTCTAGCTGGTCTTCGATGAAAATGTTTCTCTTAATTAAGGGTGGAGATAAGTGTTTTCTTTCTTTGATATAAAAGAAAGAAATTGCCTAGTGGGGGCCTTTTCCGATCCCAGATCTCATGGAAGTCCAAAAAAAATCTATCATAGAGAAATTTCAATAGAATATCATACAAATACAAAACATTATTTATATAATAGAGAAAATCTAATATTGCTTATGTTCTAGTAAACACACTTTGTGAATAGAGTTTAAGAAAAGATCTGTCGCAACTACGTCAGCGAATAAAAACTTATACATAGACCTAATCTGTAAGTTACGACGTATAAACCCAACTTTAATGTTTAGTAGAAGTTTATATGCGCATTAAAGATATTTTCACTCACATTAGCAACTCCTAAAAGTGTTGTTTTATATGACAAGGAAATAATAAAGGTAATATCTGCGAAATATGGGTACAGCGGACCACATGATTGCGGAGACCCAAGTCGGTCATTTTTCCTTAGCCATCACAGAGTAGCTAACAATGTCAACTTCATGTTGTGGTTATTATTAGTGACACGATTTACACGAAGCATACAATTAATATGTAAAGTGATTAAGCAGAAGTTCTGGAATATTTTTGTAGCTTAATGTCAGTCGACAGCACAAAAAGCATTAAACATTAAGAAAGATCTATGAATCTGCGAAACATTTCGGGTCAATGTACATTTTAGGATATGTCTTTTGGGTTGAATATTATAATTTTCACAAATGGCGACAATATGTGATAATGAAAATGTTGTCATGACGTAAGCCAATCTGGTTAGGTTATGGATGATAAATTATGAACAAGATACTTTTCAATTGAAGAAAGTGGAACTAAGTCAATATCTAAGAAACAGCGTCAGTAACAAAGACCTTCCTGCCGAATGTCCGCGCGGCGTACTTCGTGATGAGGAGAATCCAAATAAATAGCACGCTGACACAACTGATGACGGGACACGGTGGCTTCTCCGCATACTTGCACCGTTTCAAGTGTAAGGAGAGCCCATCATTTATATGCGATCCGTCGAAAGCGGAAACAGTCATTCATGCACTGACAGAGTGCCCGGTTTTCAATCGTGAAAGGTTTGACGCGGAACAAAAACTAGACGCGAAAATAGAAATAGATAATATTAAAAATACATATAATGCTTAGCAAAGACAGAAAAGTATTTTTAGAATATTGCATAAATGTAATTAGAATAATAACTGAAAGAAACAGCACGAGCAACAATGCTTAACTTTATTTCTAAGAAATATTAGGATAAGTATTAAATGTAAACAAGATAAGCAAACAAGTAAATAAAATAAAAATAAAAAAGTAGCAATAAATAAATAAAATGTAAGAAGTAGATTAAATGTAAGTAATAGATTGTAAGATTATTGTAAAAACAATAAATTCATGTGTGTCAAAATTATTTCCCCGTCCCATGTTGGATATAAGTAATAAAGATAATAAAAATAAAAATGATTAGGATAGACTAGGGCTTAGATAATTGGGTATCCCCCCCCCCATCGATAACGAAAGAATGAAGGATGCTAGAAAGAATCAGTATGAGGCATGAATGTGCGAGAGGCATGAACGCGAGAACTGGAATGAAAGGATTAGAAGTAGACAAAGGCTCAGATTAAGTCCGAGGGCCTTGATTTAAAAAAAAAATATCTAAAAGTCTGAATTTTCAAACAATTTAGAAGTATGTTTTGATAGCATAGAATTAAAGTAACGGATAATAAATTATACGCTTGTATACGCACGCTCTTTAACATTATAATAAATCCTTCATAGCAACTTTACTCCAACTTCAAAATAACTGATTATTATTTAATTATTGACGACCAGGCTGGCGCAGTGGTACAATGCTCGGATAAGTGGAGAAGTGGAGCATGTTGCGCCTGGGGTCGCAGGTTCGAATCCCGCCTTGGTCATGGATGTTTCTATATATGTATCATAATATGTATTTCTATAATAAAAATCTTAAATATAATATAACATTTCTTAAATTTATAAAATATTAAATATATTCGTTGTCTAGTACCCGTAACACAAGTCCTTATGGTACTTAGCACGGGGTTAGGCTAACGTGGTGTATAAAGTCCACAGATATTTATTTATTATTTATTATTATTCGTACGTTAAATAAGTATTGTCCCCCTCCCCTCTTGGACGCATTCGAAGATAGACGTGTTTCCGTACAAATTTAACTAATATTTTAAATATTAAGTTTAATTTATTCAGTGTAAAATATTAGAATCGCAGAAATATTAAGAAGGTTACTGTTCAAAGTGAAGGTGAATAAGGACATCGCCTCCTGATTTCTGCATCCTTGGTTGCTCCAAGTAAGTTCAGCATACAAAAAAAGTGATTTGAAAGCAACGTAAAGTAAATTATAAAGTATAATTAATTAAATACCCGCTTTTTTAACTCACCCTAACAAAAATCGAGAAGATTAAAAACTATTGGAACTGGACGCCTAAATAAAAAGGATAGCAAGACATATATGGTTTCTGATCTCCTAGTAGTGACAGTGCCAACTTCAAGTCAACGTCAACGTCAAAGTCAACGTATATACGTCAACGTCAGCGTCAACATCACTATCGATTTCATATACTCCTACGATTTATGCTCTCCTGGTATCATAAACTGAATTAAAATAATCGAGGGATTAAAAATTATTGTAAAGGGACGCCTAAATAAAAAGAATAGCAAGACGTATATGGTTTCTGATCTCCTAGTAGCGACAGTGCCATCTTCGAGTCAACGTCAGCGTCAAAGACAAGGTATACATCAACGTCAGCGCCAACATCACTATCGATTACATATACTCCTACGATTTATGCTCTCCTGGTATCATAAACTGAATTAAAATAATAGAGAGATTAAAAATTATTGGAACGGGACGCCTAAATAAAAAGGATAGCAAGACCTTATATGGTTTCTGATCTCCTAGTAGCGACAGTGCCAACTTCAAGTCAACGTCAACGTCAGCGTCAAAGTCAACGTATATACGTCAACGTCAGCGTCAACATCACTATCGATTTCATATACTCCTACGTTTTATGCTCTCCTGGTATCGTAAACTGAATTAAAGATAAATAACCTTGAAAAAAAAAAAAAAAATGTCGCGCATGCAACGTACCCCTCCAAGCTGTACAAAACACGTATCAGACCCATCGCTAAATACAAGTACAACTGAATGTATCGAAACGAACATTACATATAGGCAGAACCCTCACAAACGTAAGTTCGTGGATGACACTGAGGATATGCATGCTATGATGCAGCAAATGTTCGCTGAATTTAGATCCCAACAGGAACGCTTCGAGTCTCTGGAGATCACAATTAATACAATAAAAGAACAAAACACTGATATTTCCCGCTCTCTAGAATTCATTTCAAAACAATATGACGATTTTCTTAGTAAAATGACTTCAATACAGCAAGAAAATGAGTCACATAAAACCCGTATTCAGTTTCTTGAAGCTAAAATAGAAAATCTGGAAAGGTCGGCACGTAGTGCATCTGTAGAAATTAGAGGTATCCCAAAAATAACTAATGAAAATAAAGAAACGTTATTGAATACGATTAAAAATTTAGGAACTGCTCTTGATCAACCTATTTGTGTTTCACATATTCGCGATATATTCCGCCAGAAGACAAAAGTACAAGCCACCGGACCTATTGTAGTAGATTTTACAAGCACTATAACAAAGGAATCGTTAATCAAATCCGTTCGAAACTACAATAAAAACAACAAAGAACGCCTCAGTACAACTCACATCCAGCTTGAGGGTACCTCGGGACCTGTGTATGTAACGGAATATTTAACAGCTAAATCTAAACATCTTTTCTACTTGGCCAGAGAACTTAAAAAGAGAAACCAGATAATAAGCGCATGGACAAGTTTTGGCAAGGTCTATATAAAAAAGGATTTCAATTCCACTCCTATACGTATAGAATCTGAAACGGATCTCTTGAAGTTTAATACTGAATGTATATGACTAACACTAGTTTTATATTATTTTATAAGTCTTTTTAACCTAATAATTGCCACCTACTTACTTATTAATTATGTTAAGCAAAAAATAAGGTCACTCATTCATTTTCAAACCGACATTCATACATCTTACACTCTTTCATTCACTAACTGTCAAACACTACACAAAACATTAATACATGTGCTACAAAATACACACAAATATCATCGTATAAAATATAACCATGACATTATTTCCTTTCGCACTATTAAAAACTGCCGTGTTAAATTTTATCAATTAGATACTAGGATCACTAAATGTGAAAATAACGCGAATTTTAAATACGTCTCTTTACCTATAATTAAACTTAAACCTGTATTCACCTATATAATGCTGCTGACTAGACACTATATTACTAGTTATCCTATCCCGCTTATAATACTTTTAAATTCGATCGAATTAATTACATAGACCAAGATCTGGAGGCGATATCGATTGCTGAGTCATCCACCTGCTTAATAGAAGATTGTCAAGCTATCTCAACACAACATGTTAATCCACTAAAATTTCTTAATCAAAATATAAGAAGTATTAGGCATAATATTCAAGGGTTACATACCTTACTCCATAGATCTAAACTTCAATGGGACTTTATTATTTTAACTGAATGTTGGCTTCATACCTCTACACACATCCCAATGATTAATGGCTACAATTATTTTAATACTAACAGACATAATTCACAAAATGAAGGAGTGATTGTGTATTATGATAAATGCCACAAACCTACTGCCAATGAGCCCGAAATCAAGGATGCTAATGTCCTTGTTATAACTGTCAATCGAGATATGATACTAATATGCGTATATCGCCCCCCTTCAGTTACAAACAT
>LUGF01040674.1:179904-194443 GCA_001625245.1 Calycopis cecrops | reverse complement strand
TGCATGAAGGGAGTAATGGTAGCGGAAAAATCGTATATGTAGGCTGTAGCAGTGCCACTCACAACAGAGTACCACATTGACATCATTTGGGAACTAGCATGAAGATATTGTGTTGTTGTTGTGCATTTTTTGTCTAACTTGGCCTAATTAACTCATACTTACAAAATATTTATTCAAAATATACATGGTATATTTTTGCGATATAATTAACTATATCTACTGTGCGAATACTTACAAAATATTTATTCAAAATATACATGGTATATTTTTGCGATATAATTAACTATATCTACTGTGCGAATACTTACAAAATATTTATTCAAAATATACCATGTATATTTTGAATATTTTTGTGATATAATTAACTATATCTACTGTGCGAAGCTTGTTTCATGCTCGTATCAATAATATAAATAAATCAATAATGAATAATTTTATCAGTACCTCAATTCCAAATTCCACTGGGGTAAATCGGGTGATAAATTGTACCTTAAAATGATATGAAGATTGATGGACGCGTGTTTGAGGTGGATTTATTTTTGCAGGTGGCCAACGAGGTATAAATCAATTTGACATTTATCCGTATGAAATGTTACTGTTATATGGCGTAAGATATTATTTTATTTTGCCATGTTTCCCGATTTCGTACGCAAAAATGATACGGTATTTCATTAATTTGCCTGCAATTTCTGGCTGTAACTACATCTCTTGTGACATAAACATTAATATGCTGAACTTAAATACCATAATATAAAATTACAGACCTAATATTATATCCTATTCTAAATTTCTTGAAGTTAGGTTATAATGTTAGTTAGAAAAGATCTTAATAAAATATAATTATATTATTATATTATTATTATTAATGTTGTACATTATTACCTAACTTCAAGAAATTGGTTGTATACTATTTTATGCATATTGTATTCATTATTCTTATTGAAAATAATAGAGCCTGTAATCTTACATTAAAGTTTTAGTTAGAAACGTTGTCCCCACATATAAACTATAGTAGAAATATCATCGTTCGCTACTATGATGTGACTGCGTGTGCATGTTAGATTTAAATTGGCTGGCATTTCTTGAAGCGAAATAGGCTTCAAATTTGTCAATCCGGGCTCACATATATTTAAAATTTGATCTTTAAAAACCATTAATTATCACATTGTTTGTGTGATTGATGTTAACAAAATACTGAATTCGGCTGTGTTTGTAGAAATACAATTAAAGCAATTTGCCAATAAATAGAATAAAAACATAAGCTTTCATGAAAAAAGTCGATGTCGATTAATGAATCAATATTATACAGTAGCTATCAAAAATATTTTCACTAATAAAATATGTATATATTTTAATAAGCCATCGAATACATTTGTGAACTCTTTTTTTAAAAAAGCGTATGGTTATTTTTATAAAATATTATACTAAATATTGTCTCTATTTTAGCACGCTCACACCGCGAAAGCCATCTAGGCAGATTGCGATTGGGACTCATGTCGCCATAAATATTAATATGCTATTAGATCTCATAGTTATGGTGAATTGAGAATGGAACACACAAAGTTGAAATAATCCCAAAGTTGCGAAATACAATAGTTGACAGCTGATACCTACGTATGTATGTCTATGCACTTTGACTCTATGCCATAGCCAAAATTAGGTTCTGAGTATGTCATACTAATCCCATACTTTACCTATGCATGTGTGTATGGTATTAAAGTAGTAGACAAAAAATCATTTAACAACAACAAGTAAGATCGCAAAATAGAAAAACCGAAAAAGACTTTTTATACTAATCGAACCATCAAACGAATCGTGGTAACATATCAATACTTTGTGCGAGCAAGAGGTGACGATTAGCCCCGTAGGCATAACGAATAAACAAATAAAATTTTTAACCAAAATTATAAAAGTATATTTCATATGATGAAATATTCTTAGGCCAGTCCTCCTCCAAACGTAGAAGAACATTTACAACACGAGATATGAACGCGCAGATGATGATCACATACGTTCCTCTACAAAGTTTCCGGTTCGTAACACCGGTGGGGCTCCAAATAAATTATATCATAAAATGCACACCACTCAGCGGAACGTCATCAAACTACGGAATGGACTGACACACCTGGTGCAAAAAACTTTCGAATAAACAAACCACGGCTCCGCTGAAATTTTGCAGAGAGGCAGTGTGGCCATAAAATAAGCGGTACTCTCACGTATATATAAAAAATAAAAAATAAATGGTATCTTTGTATACGTGTCTTGTGTTGGTACTAATAATATACGTCTTATAATAATAATATCTAATATATAAAATTATCGTGTCACAGTTTTCGTTGCCATACTCCTCCGAAACGGCTTGACCGATTCTCATGAAATTTTGTGAGCATATTGAGTAGGTCTGAGAATCGGCCAACATCTATTTTTCATCCCGATATTCCCACGGGATCGAAAGTTACGCGGGTGAAACCGCGGAGCGCAGCTAGTAATATTATATAATATTTTGGTGGACTTGACACACCACGTTAGTCTAGCCCCGTGCTAAGTACCGTAAGGACTTGTGTTACGGGTACTAAACATCGGAAATATATTTAATATGTTTTATTAATTTAAGAAATTTTATATAATTAAAATTTTTATTATAGAAATACATATAATCTATGATTTCTGATGATGAAAGATGATTCTTTTTGATGAAAAAATATGCTCCCATTGATGTGAAATAGGACAAAGCAAAAGGAAAATACACAGAAAATATATTTTCAGATTTATTGAATAGAATAGAAATTGTTACATTATTATTTATAATGAATAAATGTTTGCATCCGGAAGTGTCATGGCTCTACGCTCGTGTCATGGCTGACAGTCACTAAATCAAAGCCTGATCTGAATTTATGATATAAAAACTAATACAGCTTGGAGCATAATACATTGAATTGTTGTTAGTGCTTGTCGGCCGGCTAGACTACGTCTGGGGCCGAAATGGAGACCAACCGGCCGCTATCCCACATGCGTTCCGACATGATATAATAAGTAATGAATAAATTATTTATTTGTTATTATCATGACCATAGGCTCCTAACTAGCACGCTACAGCTAAAGCTACGTCTTAGGCGATATCGGTGATTATTAAGATACAAGCCCATGTTGGGCGACAACCGTAACAACCACTCACTGCAAGCGACATTACTGGTTTCTATGGATCTCTATGAAATCGACGCCGCGGCTGCCGGCCGCGGTGTATCCAGTCTCGGACTTGTACCCTCAGTCCCTCACTCTGGCGGCTGACACATGCGTGCGGTAGTTTCAGAATAATAGATTGTATTTGAGCTTGACAAATCGCAGATGATATTTTTTTTTTATGATATAGAGCAGTCCGATCCATATTCATATCTACCGACGCTCATAGACATTTGCATAGAGACTATACAGATGCGCTGCCCTCCCTTCTCTTTCCACCTCGATGAGCCACCGGCTACTTACACACCGCACACGACAGCACAACTGCTATTTTACGCCGGTCTTGTGTAAGCGAGAGGTACCTTCCCGGTCGTGCCCGTCTAATTCGACTGCATGCAAGCATGCGATGTGGCACTACCTCTTACCAAAAATTAAAGTATATACAGACTATTGATCTATATAATATTATAACAGACATAATAATATTAGCACGTTTTGAAAAATTGTATTTTATTTTAGATTTGCAGGTAATTTGTGATATCAGCCGCCATATTTCCCATCGTGGAAGAGCTACTGGTCCATGAAAGCGTACATGAAGGGCGACCTTCTTATGTCACTAAAACGCAAACTCATCGACGTGTGCATCCTGCCCATCCTAACCCACGGTGCGCAGACATGGTCTTTGACCGAGCTCCAGAAGTCCAAACTCAAGATTTGTCAGAGGGCAATGGAGCGTAGCATCCTCGGCGCCAAAGCGTTGACCGGGTGCGGAGTACGACACTACGCTCAACGACCCGCACCGCAGACGTCGGCAACAAGCCCGCCCGGCTGAAGTGGGAGTGGGCTGGTCATGTGTCGAGGATGAACGCCTAGAAGTGGGCCCACATAACATCCTAGTGGGCCCCGGACGGACTGAGACGCCGAGGACGGCGTGGAAACGTTGGTGGGATGACCTCGATGCCTTCGACAAAAGCTAGAGGGAGAAGACAAATGACCGGGATGGTTGGCGAAGTTTGGGGGTGACCTTTGCCCAACAGTGGGACAACACAGGCGGAATAAAAATAAAAATAAAAGTAATAAAGCATGAGGTGAATAGTTGCTCACACGATGAGCACGTTACGCTAGCCGCTACACGCTGGCGCTACGGTATCGAATCCCGCTCAGGTCATGGATATTTCTCTATGTATTGTTTTGTAATAAAAATCCTAAATTATACTAAAGAAGCATTGTCCCGCGATATTAATATTATTGTTTATTTTCGTGTTTGTAGCGGTTAGTATCGCCAGTTTGCTGGCCACTGCGGTGCAGCTAATAAAGTGGGTCGGGCAAACATTCCACCGCGAAAACTACGCTTTTACTAGTTATTTTACTTGCTTTTTTTACTTTGAAACAACGGAGAGATGTACGGTTTTGTCGGATTATGACATTTATTACCTTCGGTGTAAGAGTTACGTTTTTCCCTCGGAATCCAAGTATAATTACCTGCATTTAGACCAGACTAGCCTTGTCGCAGGCCGCTCGAACGTTTCCTTTCATTACACCTTTAGCTCTCCTGAATAGTAACTGTGAGAACAAAAATTCGCTATTAGTGAAACTTCCATTTTTCAATAGAGTGCTTGTTTTTCTGTTCAATACCAATCATCTATCGAACCATTGTTGCGTAAGTGTCATTTTGAGTTTTTTTTTATAAACTGGATAGGTAATTATAACGAGAGATAAGATACTCTGCTGCCAAATTGAGTAACCACAACTGGACTCACACGATACTTCCTTAAAATGACAGCTATGTGGCGCGTTTTATTTTTGTGAGTTAACCGTTAGCCCTTTAACGAGGAGAACGAAAACAGTCACATACGTATCAAAAAAGTGTGCGCTTTAGACCACCCAACTGAAGTAAAACTTAATTATTTATTTATTACACAAATTCATTACCGTTATTTATAGTTTCACTTAGATCGAATTTGAATTTTGAATTTGAATGACAACTTCCATTGTGTGATTTTTGTAACACTATCGCCAGCTTACTCCCCAACTCAAGCGGGCGTATAGAAATTTTACTTCAAAATTACCTTGACAGACGTACAGACAGACGGAAAAAAAATGTTATCCTAGAAGGATTCGGTTCTTTTTTTGGATACCTAAAAATATATCCAATCTCTAATCCCTTGATAATGCTTTACCTAATCACATTATTCGAGTAAATAAAATATATAAGCAAGTATTCCAGCTCGCCCACACACTATATAGGTCGCTCATATAACTCACCGCAAGCCGTTTATTTATGTACTCGTAGATATGCGCAGGACAGACACATAACTCCTAAATTTTGCACCGAGTGCAATGGCCGCGTTCGAGTGTGAAATGCTTATGTTCATTATTTATTCAGACCTGCAGATCTATTTTGAGCTTCGTCCTCCGCTAAGCATCAATATTTTAATGTTTGTTGTGTGTCAAAAACATGTCTCAGAAATAAAAGAACCCATATTAGTATCACTTTATAATTCGTATGTCTGACACACTTCTTAAGATAAAGAAAAAATCACAAACTTATTTTTAAACTGCAAAATTTTATAAAATAATAGGTATATTATGTAAAGTGTTTTCTGTAAAATTCGCAAACCTCCCGTTGTGTTGGTGTTAAGTTCTGGATATGCGAATCCAACTCGCGCTTGACCAGATTTATTTAAGCTGAATAATAATTAAGGTATACTGTTTTTATTTTGCATAGTTATAGTTCATTCTATGTGCATATGCAAACGTCGCCTAATAGATACCTGTATTATGTCCTTGTCCTGAAAAATAATAATCATGCTTGCATGCGGAAATTATTCATGCTCAGAAATCAGTCATACAGAATTTCCATAGTATCCACACTCAGCAGCATGATATGAGATTCATGGAGCAACGAAGATGTCGTTAGAATAAAATAGCTAGTCAAGTTATAACTTAAAGAAAGTAATATGTTACTAGTAAACTGATGATTAGCTTAAAACTATAAGCTGTCGTTGTGACAGCATACTTAATGGCAGTTAGGGAAGGAATATAAAATTTATAATTAGAAGGAATAAAAAATATAAAATTAAACAAAATAAGTATAAAATTACAATATAAAATTAATGGCTCTGCACTTACTATAGTACAATTATTATATTTCCTTTTTTTTCCTTACTAGTTTGTGCTGTCTCCGTTAGGAATCTAACGCCAGGATGCGTTGTCGTTGTAAATAACAGTTTTTTGGAACTCTGGAAGTGAATCTAGCCCCTAAATGTGTCATTAAATATGCTTACCACTACCACAAAGCAATCGATCCTATAGGTATTAAGTTATTAGCACGACCGATGTGATTTGCGGTCCACCAATAATCTATAATTAAACAGATACGATCGCAATAATATTGGCTCTGAGCTAGCTGTACCACGCGGTTTTCCCTCGTAACATTTATGCCAACCATTTTTATTTCTCGGAACAAAATTTTTTTTATTCATTTATATCGTCGATTGCATTATATTTCTGTGTCAAATTTCATCCAAATCCGTTGAGTACCTTTTGCCCTAACTGTTATAAACACTTAAACTTTCGGTTTCCTATTTTCCAACTAGTAGACGCCCGCAACTTCGTTTACGTGACTTCATTTTTTTACCACAATCGGTTAAAAAGTAGCCTATAGCCTTCCTCGCTGAATGTACTAACTAATACTGAAAGATTTTTTCTAATCGGACCAGCGCATTCAAACAAAGAAACTCTTCAGCTTTATATATTAGTATAGATTATAATAGACGGATCACAGTATATGAAATCGTTTACTAGCATTAAAATTCTTTATTTATACACGGCGTACATACGAGCACCATTCACAATAATAACATTTCCTAGCCGAATTTAGACTACTGCAGCGCATCTCTATAGGGACGAGCCTGTCTGTGCAGGACACATTGTGCACAAATATTTGCACAGACACAAGTGAACTCCCTGTTTCCTCATTCTCCTATTCCGATAGGACGGCAATCCAACACATCTGGAGAGAAATCAGGCTTAAAAGCAACGGCTTTGAGGCAGGAAGGTGTAACGCCGCCAACTACCTGACTCCGAACAGTTTATTAGAAATTTAATAGTCCAGGATTCGAACCCACCCGGGACCTTACTACTGTGGTTGAAAATGCCTTCCACTAAATCACAGGACAGCGCCTAGTGACACAATAATGAGAATCATAACCTTCACCAATATTCAATTATTTTTCCCATCATATTTCTGTTTGCTCATTTTTTACGTTGCTTTCGTACGTTCTGTTCATATTTGCAACGCTTTTCACCTACATCGCGAAACGCTTAAGCCTATAAAGTAGCAGCAAGTTTGGAAACGGTCCAAAGTATAATCTTTTCACGCTCTCCGCACAGGTTACGTATAAAACATGGAAAAATCTTTTGCTGACGATAAAATATGCATCCGATTTATCTGCGGAGATGGCCTAGTTACTTGTATCATACAAGCAATGGACATGATACCTTTTTTTTCACGTTAAAACAGGGGAATACATTTACGTAGGATGTCTAGGAGTCCGGGTAAACTCTCTATCGACCAAACCCCTGTAACAGAATCCCTTTAACGACAGGCTTACCTTGGTGACAAAGCCAGACTTCTCTCCCTTGGGGACTATCCGGCCGCCTCTGAATAGTCAATGGACATGATACCTATAACAATGTGGTTCTACCGAATTTCGGCTAAGGCGGTCATCTCTATAGAGACTAGAGAACTAGTACTAGAGCGCATGACATCTAGTAGTGACAGTGTGTTACTACTAGATGTTCGACTCAGCTGCTCTCTCATTTTCCTATTCTGATGCGATGGTAGTCAAATACGGTCGGCGAAAACCGATTAGTAACTTAGAAGTAGACGCAGGCCGAGTCTTACAAGGCTTACTTGGCAGTACAAAATAGGCTAAGGTGAAACCAGACATCCTGGGTGAAGCTATTTAGTCAGATGGGACTGCACTTTATAACTCTCTTCAAGGTCCAACACTAGACTTTAATATCATAAAAACAGAGACTTATGAAAAGGAAAATAGATAAATGATATCTCTTATATTTGAAACATTCTAATATTTGTTATGCAGAAATATTGCCATCCTTTTTGCCTCCCAGTAGGCCACTGGAAACTCAGGAATCTCACGAAACGGGAGAACATAGCTATTAATTTAAGTCAGTATCATGTGAGCGAGATGTAACTTCCCATGCTAGCCATATGTGCCTACAATGTAGCACTTCTTACTTAAGAGCACAGCTCTTGTCGGTAAAGTCTTTTCCAAATGTCCCTGTCCTCCGCTAATCTCTTTGGCGCTCCTCGTACGTCACGACGTTCACTTTCTCCTTTATTTGGTCTACTTGGACTTCTTGGCTTCCTAAATTCTTACCTTGGAGCGTCACTGGAAATCGGTGCGGAGAACCTAAATTCTCCGTCTTATGCCGAGTGACGTCCTTTCAGTGCTCCTCACATTGCATCACTGTGCATGCATATGTATATGTAACAAGGACTTAAATTGTTCTTTTTTTTTGTTTAATAAGTATTTTAATAGTTCTTTTTTTGTCTTTTTGTTATATGTATTTATATTTTGTGCTGCTTTTTGTCTCTTGTTGTTTTATGAACATTTATTTCTATTCTATTCTAAGTATAAATATATATAAATAATGTAGCACTACCTCTCACTAAATCAGCCGGCTTCAAATGCGCCTCATAATGTACAAAGGCTGGCTATAATAATGATGGATTATACAATATTCCGCACAGAGCCGCGCTGATGGAGTTATAATACTGGAAACTTGGCACATATTTGATATTTGAAACACCAAGTCATTTATATGCGCATCTCGTGAATATTGAAGATTTAAGTGTGGACGTGACAGCTTAGCGGCTGCATGCAGAATTCGCAAATCCGCCGAGCTCATAATCCTAATAGCAAAGTTTCTCACTCACTTTTGATAATTATACTACGTTAGGAAATGTTGGTCGGCATTTTAGATAATATTTATAAAATGTTTACTTATATCCAATAATTAGTCTATGCGCATATATAGCACATGACATTCAAGGCCACCGGAAACTGATAAACCTCCAAAGACACGAAAAAGAAATTGAAAATGCTTACTAATATCTAATAACTGGTATATACAGGTACAAGTATAAGTTGCTCAACTATTTTAGTTGGTTCTTCTGACGTAATAGAGGTTCACGTTGTCATAACTGTTTTATAATGTTACGTATATCAAAAGCCTTATAGGATCATTAATATTACCCGTCTGTTCGGCTGTGTCTCAAGAAAACCCGTTAAGTCTTCCCACTTATCTAGAACCCTAAAATTTGTACATAATTGATAAAGTATAATGCAGATAAGGGAAAAAAACTGCCAAATGCGAGTCCAACTAACACACGGAGGATTTCTTAAGTTTCTTGATCTATAAGAGGTAATCAACTTATATGAGTATATAACTTTGTAAACAACTTATATTTGCGAGTGTCTGCACACATATTATATGAAACAAATCACACATATAAGTTGGGAATGGTTTTTTCAATGATATAGTTATAATTTAGCAGTTTTCGCATTAATTCCTATATTTGTACTACAAGTTCTTACTTCTTGCCAAATTTCACAGCTCTAAGTCCACAACATTTGTGCATAAGTGGCTGTATCTTTTCATTGCGTTTAGTTAGAATTATGTTTTCAAGGCATAAAGATATAATAAATATCAGTATTTGATATACATTTTAGCTTGGTCCTTTCACGGGCTTTCGAGAAAAAGGTCTTGACAGACGTACAGACAGGCGGGTAACAATGTAATCTTATAAGGGTTTCGTTTTGTTATTTTTGAGATACAGAATCCTTCATTATTATTTTTATTCATAGTTTAACTTTAATTGGTTATTTATAATTGTATCACAAAAAATATATTCAATGATAGGCCTACAAAGTGTGAATTGCATTTCACCGAATTTTATTATATTTTTATCAAGATTTATATCAAATATGCAAGCTATCTTACTTATCCGATCGCTTTATTGCGATTCAATGATAGGTTTGAATTATTTATTTCAACACCAGGCCATGGTTGAATCGTTTGAATCTCTTGTATAAAAATCAAAAACTACCTTTGGCTCTGCAAGGCGAGACCAAATCATCGACATCCTTATTAAGGATTATTATTATGATTACTTTTACCTGAATAATGGATCAAATAATCTTAAAGTACAGTTAATTTACCTTGGACTAAATAGAACAGATGACATTCATGTACAATCCGTGACACCATGAAAATCGCAAACGAAGGAAAATCTATTAATGATAATAAACATAAAATTTATTCCTAATTATTAAAGACACCTTAACTATTAAGGTCGCTTGTTGTTGAACACAAGCAAATTAATTAAACTGCTCTTTAGACGGTCACAAATTCGAACTAATCGTTTTAAGAACGTAAAAGTGTACTTAAACGCAAATCCACGTCAAGCCCCATAAACCGATTACTCGAAGCTGGAATTTACATGGTTTGTAAAAACATCCCAAGTGCTAAGATCTCCCGGGGTTTGATGAAGATAAACGAGATGGAACTTCATTGGCTAATGCATAAAGCGCTTAAAGCAAATTGGGATTTCGTGTATCGTTCGGATCGCATGCGAATTTCGGGTTTAAAAATACGATCAACATTCTGTTATTTATCTGATCCAATCTGATATGCCACCAGCATATCAATTGGGACACGTGATTACAAGGTCCTTCGGCATACGACCTTCTATCAACGAGAGTACAGAACCTACACCCTCCGAGACTTATGAAATGAATTTATAAATTAATATCAGCAGCTAGCTGGCCTTTTTAAAACAGATTAAATATTTTACAAATTAAAATATATAATTAAATTCACTATTGTGAATTAAAACCCTCACATTCGGTTAAATGAAAAAAAATATTTAGATTCAGTTCTATGTATGGAGTACCTTTATTTTTTTTATTTGTTTATTTTTATTTAAAATTTGAGTAGCGGTTTACAGAACACATCAACCTACAAAGTTTCAACTACGAATGCCTAATAGTTTTGGAAAAAAATGGCTGTGACATATGGACTCACGGACAGACAGACATGACGAATCTATAATAATATAATGTAACTATAAATGTAATAACCACTATTTCGTCATTGCCATTTGACTACGGAACCCTAAAAATGATTGTCTGTTTGTATGTTCTTTATAGAATCGTAAACTATACAATATACATTTGATCATGTGATGTGATTTGTCAAAGTTGTTGTGCATGAGCCCGAGAAGGTTTCTCAGTTCTTACGACCAATTTTTGACAGATGGCGCCATGCGTAGCATCGCACGCAGGGTTCAGTTAGTATATTATAAACTCCGAAACGGCTAGACTGATTTTCGTGAGGGTTGTAGGTGTGATAATCGACCAACACCTTTTTTTTCATCTCTATATTTCCAGGGGATCGCACTTACGCGGGTGAAACCGCAGCGAGCAGCTAGTATTTGACAATATTTCATATTTCTTTCACCCAAATACCATAGAACGAATTTGGGTGAAATTCGGCACAGATATATAAAACTTGGAAATTATTCCCTTGAGATAGAGTTTATGCGGATAATGCCGGCGGGCACTCCTTGCTCACATTACATGGGCCTCAATTCTCCAGTGATGGCTTTAGGATTCCCGATACGACGATTTTTCTACCGGTTGGCCCAGTTGGTACCTTAGTAGATAATATACGCGTTAGCCCACTGGTTGGGTTCGAATCCCGCCCTGTTCATAGATATTTACATGTGCAGTTGTTATTATAATACGTTTTAATGTAGTTATAACATTTCTTATATTTAAAAACATTTTTTTACTAAAAGTGGGTAAAAGAGCAATTTTCTAGAATACCGACTATTAATATATAACATATATTTTTCCTTTGTCCTAGTACGTATAACACAGGTCATTTGTATGGCGCTAGACTGACGTTAATAATAATTATCATTATAAGTCTATGGGTTAGTCATCGGAAGTCACTAAACTGTTTCTACTGCTCATTTGCCATTAAGCTGTAAACGTAGCTTTTATTATTCTAGGAATATTATTATTGTTAACTAAACTACTTTCCTTATATGGGCAGAAATAAGAAACTTAAGCCGCATATCCCGTTATGTGGTTCTATAGATGAGGCTGGCCTAGTAAAACGCACCCACAGTTGGTGATTACCAACAGTATGTATAACGTAACCACCGAAGACCTTTTTTATATTATGTAGGGGTGGAGGGGGGGGCGGGTGTTAGGAGCTACACAAAACACGACAGCATAACTCTTGTTGCACTTTACGGGGCCATCGTGTCACCAATTTTGCTGCAATTCAGAGTCGCACAGCCTGCCGTTATAATTAGATACTCGTCGGTTGTGTCGATTCAACTCAGCAACAGTCGCACCGCCTCTTATTATCTGGCGGGAAATAATAAATATAAATTTAAAAATAAAAATATATAAAATAAGCCAAGTGCTCAATTTGGCACGGCCCGCGCCTTGTTCCTATTACTTTCGTGACATTTTCCTGCTCCGCCGCTTGCTACGTGCTTCTTCCTACAATATGAACTTTCTTATTTGTCAATTATGTTATACTAGATGTTTTCTGCAGTTTTTCTCGCTGAAAAAATATTGATTTGTTTCTTCGTCAACTCGCTTATGATGAGTTTCTTATTCGTAATAGTGTCTAAATAAAAAAATAAGAAAACCCCAACGCAATATGATGACAAAGAACTCAAACGCTGGGCCGATTTTTACCAAAAAATGCTAATAACTATCGCATTGAAAACGGTTCTCCTTTTTAGAATCATGATGCAGCACACGCACACACGCACACGGACAGTCATCAGCATCAAACTTTTAACATCCGTCTTTTAGCGTCGGAGTCTTAAAAAACCCTTAAGCGTGCCTAACCTATATACAGCAGTATACCATTGTAAACTGAAGATGATGAATTAAATATAATCTTCTTAGGTTACATTAAATATGTTTGTAAAACCCAAGAGTCACAGAGGTCAAAGATAACTTTTTGACGTCAATGAATGTCGGATTTTCGTTCTTACTATTATTGATTGAATTAAACCTAGTGACCTCAATTTATCAATATTTATATTTACAATCAGATGGAACGGTTATTTATACCGCTATTTATTTATGTTAAAGATGATGTTGATAATATAATTGAAGATTCACTTGTCATTTCTATTTTGCAGACAAAAAGGCAGAGATTTTATTGTTGTTTATGCTCCATCATGGAATAGTTTTTGCAGGTTACTATGAAACGAAAATAGAACGGGGTATGAAAAAGTATCAGGAACATCGTGTAAAATAGTGTGAATAAATGTTAGTAATTAAGCAGAATAACACTGTAACGTTTACCGCTATTACGTTGGATAGCCACCTTGCGCACCTTTTTTCTTTTTGGTAACGCGGGGAATGCCTTTACGTATGCTACGGAGCCCGGGTGGCTCAACCGGGTACAGTATCGGGCTCGACAACTGGGTTGCCCCTGCCGACTAAGCCGCTGCCGGTGCCTTCAGCCGCTATAAGTTGAGGGACTCAGCTCTGCAAGCAACAGGATCCCTCCAGCGACAGGCTGGCCCCGGTGAAAAGACTAGACTTCTCCTTCTTGAGGACTGTCCGGCTGCCCTTGAACTGTCCCTTATCCAAATTTGAAACCTTGCAATAGCCTGTCCGGTGTGGGTAGCCCTGTTCGGCATAGCCTTGACGATCATGGAGGTACGAGGAACCTTCCGCAACTGACCTGAACAAACTTGATTCTGGAGTGAGACTCCAGAATCAAGTTTGTTCTTAAAAGTAATCTGCAGCAGTAATGGCACATCTCACAATCAGCTGGCACACACTTTTTTTTCTAATTAAGATGTGAGTGGTGCAAAGTAGGATTATGTAGGGCTTAGCCCACTGAAAATTTCCATCGCTTACAACCCATTGACGAAATAATCACATCAAAATGAAAACGAAAAGCGTCCCGAGGGAAATACTAGTCGAATAAATAAAGTGCCTGAGCAGCTGATTTTGCGTTTATTGATGGATGGATAAAGGCTACAGATAATATTATAAAATGATTATTATTTTATCAGAAATCATAAGAGATATATTATTTTCTTTCTCTATTTTCTCACCGTAGATTAGCAAACATTTTCTTATAAAATATTCAGTGCAAGCTCATATAGTTGTTTGATAGCTAATAAATTATTATTTTATTATTAGGTATTATGTGGCATACGAGAATTCACAACAGTTATATTTCAAGATTTTATTTAGTAGCCGAACCAACTTAACAA
>LUGF01040674.1:168538-178782 GCA_001625245.1 Calycopis cecrops | reverse complement strand
AAGTGATATATTATTTTCTTTCTCTATTTTCTCACCGTAGATTAGCAAACATTTTCGTATAAAATATTCAGTGCCAGCTCATATAGTTGTTTGATAGCTAATAAATTATTATTTTATTATTAGGTATTATGTGGCATACGAGAATTCACAACTTATATTTCAAGATTTTATTTAGTAGCGAACCAACTTAACCAAAATTTAAGATTTAAAGCACATGGCGGTTTAGTAATATAATTTAATTTAGTATCTAAAAGAATAGAGATCTCAAATAAGTTTGACGACTTTAGACCTTTCTTGTGACTTTTTCTGCGAACTTACTATTTAGTATTATATCTGTAAAATACACTGTAGCCAAAAGTCCTTAACTTTTTTTTTTAAATAAGGTCGAGGCAAACGAGTAATGTAAGCGACTGAGAGCCGTAAACATCGACCTATTTAGAGGAATCAAACTTGCAGTCTTCTCTGTCTGCAAGTTTGATTCTAAATAAATATTTAGAGGAAATTCAAGTTTCCCTCTGAATATTGATTTCTAAGTTTATGCAAACAAGAATTGCTTTATGTACTATAACCGATGTTAATATGAGCATGTTTCATTGATACGTTTGGCCAATTAGTGATTACTTATGATTACTGTAAACTGTGGTGGTTGAATGGCTTATGGATGGCAAGAGGATCGTGACCGACTGGGGCTTGTCCCTTCACCCTCGAATTGACTCGCACATGGTAGTCTCAATATTTAGCAGTTTCCGCGGTATTATTTGAACTAGGCAAATGGCGGATCATAATGAGAAAGAAGGCATGTATTAAGTGGAGGCTCACCTCTACATTACTACATAATGCATATGATTATATTTCCTAAGAATTTACATTCATAATTATTTTTATTCATTTTTCCTGGTTACTGTTATATTTGATAACAATTTACATTTGGCTTTGAAGTTCTAAAAACAATATTTTTTCATTACGTACTCAAAGTTCCATTCCATAATATTTCAATTGAAAAACATTTTAGCATATAAGCCGTTTGTCAGATATTTTCCCAAGTACAAACGAGCATGTGAATGAAGTAAAAAAACATGAAAGAAAATAACGATATAGAAAGCATTTATCCGCTCAGAAATTGCTTGAAAGGGTTTGTAAGAAAAAAAAAGTAAACGCGTTTGAAATGAGAATATTACATTTCCAAGACTTTAATCAATGTTACATTCTTGTGCGTATGTTTGAATATCAAAAGGATTATGTATAGAATCCTGTTGGAAAGTATAATCGAAATCATCCGTTAAGCTACGCACGGCTTTTTGCTACTTAAATTTCTTAAAAGTGGTAGCTATTTTATTATTGGCTGACTAATTGGTGTGGTGTGGGTGAAGGAGGGCACCGCATTTGCATAACCGTGTTAGTGTTAATGGGCGTCAGTAGTCGTTAAATGGCTCCGATTGCTCGTTTGTCTTTTCATCCTATAAAGGACGCCTATGAAACAGAACTTTGTTTGTTATTTATCCAAATTTTATTACAAATGCGAAAGTTTTGATCTTTAGTTCTTTCAAGCAAATATACCATTCATTATTATTCATTATTATTAACTCTCTTCATACAAACTAGGGGGTTTAAGAAGACTGTTGACGCCTTAGGAGCCTTAAACAATTCTGCACAAATCGGATATTGAATCACACCGTGGTTCAAGTCGTCTCGTGGTGGTAGGCTTCAGTAGCCGAATATGAACCCCGACAAGAAGCTAGGTCAACAAACCTCATCCCAATGCATCTGTGTTCTTCTGCGGTGCGGGACAACTACTATGTCCAGATGCCATCTCTGGGCAGTTCGGGGGCATCTCGTCAATGACAGCATTGTTTCTACTTTGATTGTTGCTTAATCCCAAAAAGATAGGGTCTTGTTGTATTGTAGTCCAATGGGATTGGCACGAACAAAAAACTTTTTTTATAAAGGGGAAAACGAGCAATTGAAGCCATTTTTACATCCTCATAGAGGTCATACAGATGATTCGCCCTCTTCCTCCTTCTTCCTCCATGGGCCACCGGCTACTTACACATCGCACGAAACGCGACAGCACAGCACACGTCACGCCGGTTTCGTATAAGCAAGAAGTACCTCCCTGGTCGTGCTTAGGCTACATGCATGCATGCAGCGTGGCACTACCTCTTACACCTCCCTTCTTATCACTCATTCGGCGTTAGGCTTCACGCTGGCTGTCGCAAGATATATGACGCCCACTACAAGCAAACTACATCTAAATAACAGATTAGTTAGATAACTTAATATATTATTGATAAGCCATTATCTACGGTCGATTGCTAAGTGGTTATAAATTATAAATATTAGTAAACAGTGTCGAAGCTGTCTGAATTCCCTTCTGCTAATGACAATTGAATAGTTTTGTTACAATTGATCTAAATTCTACAAATTCTCATGAAAACTTTTGTAATAAATTCATAGATCGATTTATATTTTAACTCTAAAAGGGCGATGAACGTCTGGGTTTTAGCTATTTGTTGTAAACAAGCCACGGTTGTTGATGGAAGAGAAAGTATTGGATGAAACTTAGGATTCGATTAAAATTGATACCTATTGTTTCAATATTACTTTCAAAAATTTAATTTCGATGTTTTTTCTTAATTTTATAGATGTCACAGATAAACTGCCTTAGGTTGGGTCCGGTGGTATCCGAATCCTCAACTATTTATAATAATCGGGGCATAATTTTGTGTGACTGATAGAATCTGTTTAAGGAGGATTCATTTCCACTTCTATTTTCTTTATTTAAGGAATTTATTGCTGAGCCGAGCTTTATACCTTCAATAAAGTGAAGATCGTGATGTATTTGGCAGATTAAATAGACGCTGAATCTTTAAACTGATTTATATTGAAAAGTAATACGAAATATCAGGGTGTATTTCGATCCGCATGCTGAGTTTGTCCATAATTATGCTGTACATAAATAGAACTCAAAAATAAATGTACTTAAACTAATTTTGGTATTTAAACAAATACAAACATATTAGTATATTTTATTAAACTTAGGTTAGGTTGATCATTCATAAAACCTAAAATATAGCCACAATCATTCCATGGTACGTCACAACTTAAGTATCTCAGTTGAATAATAAATAGCAGATGATACTATCAAGATACATTCGCTATAAAGACAGGAAAGCGGGACGTTCGAAATTCAAGTAGAAACTATTACCCAATGCGGTTAAACTCCAGGCGCGCACTAATGAGAAGACCGGATAAAGACCTCTACACGCTTGCGACTTTAGACTGTAAATGAATATCAAATACCAATTTGGAGACAGTCTATTCAGTTTAATTCCATTCCTTTCTTTGCGTTAACATGTCTTAAAATACAGATGGTCGTGTGCAGACATATTGTTTTGCCTTCTTAATAGACATGCAAATATTACTGATAATAATAGTAAGTTATTTTTTTTTTACAAATATTTTCTCTCCTTCCTCCTCCCACCTCCATGGGCCACCGGCTACTTACACACCGCACGAAAGGCGATATCACAGCAGTCACATTACACCCTTATCGCGTAAGCCGTCTACTGTCCCAATTCGGCTGCAAGCATGCATGCAGCGTAGCACTACCTCTTACATAATGTTAATCATATAGCAAAGGCACATTATTCATTTTAACAAGTAAATAAGTACATACTAAACACTAGTGCCTAATACCTACACATATTGTAACTACTACTCAACAGGATACGTCGACGGCTAGTAAGTCTATGTAACCTCCACAAGAAGACAGCCCCACACTGCAGAAATACCACCTCTAATTTCGCACAGTGCTAAAGGATGACGTTCCCATGCTCATCTTTTGTTTTGTGTACGATATCGCCTTTTTCGGCTATCCTTCACCCATCTACTAAAAGATGGCATCTAATAGCAGTGTCTTTGGCTGAATTTGTTTTGCCCTACAAGTTTCAGTTTACCTTGGGGCACTGAGGCAGATCGCTTCAATGAGTTTTGTGGCTTAGTGAGGGTACTCTACGATCGAGCACTACTCAGTCATCGATGAGGGAATTCCACGCGTTGGCTAACAGAATTTGGCTGCAATATAGTAGTTCCACTATCTTGTACGTAATGACGAGCATAATATTCAAAATATGTGAATGAATATAATATAGGTAATAAATATATGAAATGAAGTTCCTCAATCTGCCATTGCTTGATTTTTCACAAATCACGTCATTCTTTATCTCTCATTGATACCCTACTAATATTAAAAATGCGAAAATTGTATGTTTGTTTGTTTGTTCTTTCTTCACGCAAAAACTGCAGAATCGATTTTAATGAAATTTGGCAAACACATAGAGAGTAACTTGGATTAACTCATAGGGTAGAAAAAATGTTCCTATGGGATGCCATGGGATGATTTTCTATTTTCCACAGGATCGAAATTTACTCGGGTGAAACCGCGGGGCGCAGCTAGTTAATAATACATTATTTCCTTAGGTTCTGATATTACAGAGCCAAGAGTAGATACCGTTGCCATTTAGCTTCCTAATGATAGTTATATTATGCAGAAATGTCTTCAGTTGACCAAAATTTTACTCCTACGCGATTAAATTCGTCCAAAAAACTAATATGGGCTCTGTCGAATTTGGCTGTAATGCAAATGCATGCAATGTTACAAAACATTTTAGTTACACAAGTTCAAATCGAATTTTTAATAAGAATTTATAGCTGTCGTTCTCTGATAGTGTGACTTCACTGTCGTGTCGAGTCGCAGCGTGTGTAGTCAACCCTTAACGTTCCGCCTGGTTTGGTAAACCAATTCATTTGTCCACCATCGGGATTTGGATGGGCATTCAGATTTTCCAGCCTTAATTATTATGATACTCTTATCGCCAATGTGCACGTTTATTTATTAATTTAATAAAATATTGTGTGATTGAAATAATGATGGGTGTGATTTTAAAATACTAGACATCGCCAATCGTTTTCAGCCGTAATTAAAAATAATACGCGTGGAATTATTGTAGTAAACCGTCGGGTTCACGTGACTCTGTTAAGAAAATTGAAGTATTTCAGTAAGTTTTTTTATGATATTTAGATAAAATGTACTTAACTTGGGTAAAGTGCATTATCCTAGTTATATAACTAATAACGTTATAATTATTTCAACTGGTGTATCAAATTTAGAGAAGAATCAGCCAATTTAGAGAAGAGGTGACTGTCGCTTACAGAACAGCGCAGCAAATGGATTTTTGCGCTGTCGCATTTCGTGCAGTTATTCGGTGGTGCTTTAAAAAAGTGAAGGACGGCATTGCAATTACGCGGATTTTTCTTTTCTTCTTTCTTCAAGTTTCTAGGTACAACAGTTTCTGCCTGTGGGTTGATATATAAGTCACTCAGATTTCTTATATATAGACTGGCTAATTAATGCGTAGTTTACGATTCTATAGAAGACACACAGGAACATTCATTTTTATTATACATAGATAAAAACACATATCGTAAAGTAATCTCTACGTCTCCAAACTATTTGTATGACGACGAAAAAAATCATATAAGAAAAATAGTAGGAAATAAAAATAGTTTTCCGCTCCAATATTCGCGGAGAACATCTCATTTCATATAATAAAAGCCTCATATCAATTGGACGTAAGACGAATATACGAATCATCATATTATCTCCAGCTCACGTAAGGCTGTTTATACAATGTTTATTTAACTAATTATTTTATTAACTAATAGCTTTTCCTCGCCTCGTTCGCGTTGAGCACTTCAATTAATATCAATAAACATTACATTCAAATAGAACTGCAATGAAATTCCAAAATCTGCCACAATATTTTTTTTAACCGTTTAAAAAAATATATATATTTTTAATAAAATTTTTTTTATGTCATTTCTATTTTAACTGAGAATATGTGTACAAAGTTTCATGATGGTCGGTTGAGTAGTTTGGCGTGAAAGGGTGACATACAAACTCACATATAACATTAGCACGTTTTATTATTCGAGGTCAGTTTTTGCAAGAGGATGCTGTAGCTGAATCGGCGAGCACAGACGCTGCATCTCTCCCACGCATGTCGCCGTAAATTTATAGCTGTGCTGTCGCGAATAAATAAGAGTTTTGGTACTAATTCTGTACCTCTTGTGATAATGTGTAGCACATGTTTAAACTTTAGTTTTTTGATGCTATTGCGTTTATAAAATTTAATATTCTATATTTTGTGTTGATAATAAAAAAATAGTAATAAATAATTGTGTTAATAATAAAAAAAAGTGATAGGTACAAGTGCAAAATTTTAATTTTACAGAAAAGCGAAAATAATATTTAAAAAATAATATTTTGTGAACCAAGGAGACTAGAATCGATCTGAGTACTTCATGTTATTGATAAAAACATTTTCAAAAAAAATCATTTAATGTTTTCGGAGAAAACCTTGATTTTTCTTGAAAAAAACTACGAGATGTACCTACTAAGATGTTGTAATATGAGTAGAAAAATATGTGTTAATATACAAGTTTAGTTATATCATTGTGCAATACTAGAAAGCCTAAAACCTTTTATTATATAGGTACACGTATATATAATCGTGTATATAATCAAATTCTAAAACAAAACACGAGAAATTGCTTTTGGAACCAATACATAAAGGTGTCCAACTTGTTTTATATCAATATGCACTTTTTTTTACCTAGTTGTATATTTTTCAATATATTATCTTTAAAACTATAGCAAACAGATGTACTTGATTTGGACCAAAAATTATTATTTTTTGTTGATTATTTATTTTTATATAAAAAAAAACAAAAAAGGTACAAGTCGACTTACATATTCACTTATCCCAGGAGGCACAGAATCATTCGTATAACTACAGGTTGCCGAATGATCTCATTAAAATAATTATCAATGCTAATATAAATTAAAACTTTTTATAGAACAAATATTTTTCAAGAGTCATGTAATTTAAAATTAATATTGTGTAAAAAACATTAATATCCTAAGCAGATTTTTGTCCCAAGGAATTATGAAACGATAGCTGTACATGAAATCTGATCAAGATCAAGAAAAATCAAGTCAAGAAAAAAATTTATTGATAACGTTGCGCAGTGATAGCATCAAACACATCGTTTCAATGCGTTTGATGATTTGGTAGATGTATATTGTATTTTTTTAAGGTGTAAAGCTGTACTACTCCACTACTCTTTCACAAATATCTATATACTATATAGTGAGCATAATATAAATTTTGTATAAAAAATATACCTATCTTCTTTTCATATCTAAAATATTAAACGTAATACGAAAGTTAATTATTATTGTGTAAACGTGTGTCCTGGGTCTAAGGAACATCATTTATCAGCCGGTTCAGGTGATGCGCCGCGTCCATCCATCACAAGTAATAAAGGATTAGTAGCCACAATTACTAAGTGTATTTTGATAGTGCTCTCCTCATTTTCTTGATGGCAACATCTTCATCGTAATATTTTAGTATTAACAGAATACATTAATCATAGGTTTAAGTGACATCTTTGCATACGTTCAAGTGTTTGGTAAATTAATGACTATAATCATCATCGTCAAACATCCGTCCACTTCTTGATGTTAATCCCTTTATATTTTATGCACGGTTTCTATAACGTAGTCTCTTATATTATATAAATGGCGTACATCCATCAAAATACGTGTTAATATATTTAATTAAACGCTGTATAGGTAATAAATGTCAAGTTCCTAATAAAAATGTCAATCTCTTATTGATGAGTTGATTAGGTTTAAAAAATCTTCATATTGTTAAAAATAAAATTATATTTTTTTATAGTAAAGTACTTCCTTGTACTTCCTCACGATTGTTATACAGCTGGGTTACCCTTTCCTCATCTCCTTGAGCCACCATTCACCACTCGTCGGTATATTTAACTTAATATTTACAACAATTAAATTTTATATACTTCAGATGTTCAGTCAGAAACTCCTTAACAAGTACGGATTAAATTGTAGACCCGAAACAATATCAGAGAACAATGAAGCCTCAAGTTGAAGATTACCAGAGAACTTCGTCTACGTGAGAGATATTTAAAATTATCAATTTGCCGAACTTATCCGCTTCCTACAAGTGCGCTAGTTGTCGAGGTTTAATTAAACGAAGTTTTATAATTATTGCTATTATCACATCATATCAATGTATATTCTCAGCAACATTGTCATCATTTATGCGAGAATGAAGTGACAGCCTCTCAACATTAAACTAAAATTGTGTGTTACTATTATATTATGATACTAGCTGTGCCCCTCGAGTTCACTCTCGGCACTATGGTGCCATCTGTTGGGCTGATTAGTGAATCTCAACAATTTCCAAATCCCCTTCAACACATACAAAAAATCTCGTGAAAAGAAAAGTAAGTCCGCTTAGAATATATATTTATGTGTATATATATATTATAAAAGAGTTCGTGTTATATACAACTCACCCTCTTATTCATAATTTTATTGTTATAGCTGATAACCAGAATCAGAGATTTTGATGTCAATGGCTAAATAAATAAGTAAGTTATCTAAGATCACTTATGCCCTTGATCCTAGTATCTTAGTATCATATAAATTTCATAAAATACAAAGATACCAAGTTATTGAAGTATCTTAGTATTATTATAATTATAATCTATACTTCAATAATGATACTAACTCAAAACTACTATATACTATGTACTACAATTTGGTAAATACGTTAAAACTATTTTTAAAGTTGTCAAATACATTAAGTACAGCGTTAAAACGATACCCATTAACATTCGTGGTCTAGCATTGTCGTTGAACATTAGGACGATTAGCCAGTTAGAAGAAGTCTAACTTCAAGTATAAGTAATTGAAAACTGCAACCATTACGCTGGCTGCCCGCCGAGACTTGTACAATGCTCACAAATTGTACGAACGGCTCCAACTATTAAAAACTTCCGCGAGTCCCGGTTACATCTCCATATCCTTATTACGATATCAAAAACTTTTTAAAACGTAACGGCTGCATGTGATGTGATTCTTCTAACTTTGCTGTCGACGTTCATTTCGTATGTAAATTTAATTTGCTCCTTGGATACCGCATGATATGTTTTTGATGAAATCCAAAACTTGCCGAGAGTTTTGACGGAGGCAAATGTTTGAGTGCGATTTGGCTGATATTAAACCTTCATAGAATTGACATCACCAAAATGATAAAGCTAGAAAATAAAATAGATAATTTAGGGAATTTTATTTTATTTTATTTTTATTTATTAGGAAAACCAACAGCAATTATAAAACAATTATAAAATGAGGTTAAATATCTATAATCTTACAGCCAATTACAGGTTTTTACAACTAGTGACAATATAAACTATAATTAGGTATGTTAATGAACATTTATAATATAAATGACTCAAAGTACACATATGTGTCTAGTTTCCATATTGTTAGTCTCCGATCAAATATGAATCGGAGTTTCTGAACAAACAGTTCAACAGCACCTCTATGGAAAGGATGTGGAACATCTCTTTTCTCGCAGATGGTCCATCTTGCAAAATTGTATTACATACTTACGTTACGAACGCTTGTACGAGATATTGTATTTCATAAAACTACATTCCAATACAAACGAAGTTATTTATTGTAAATCAAAATATCGCACATACATAACACATTGGGGATGAAGTAAAGAAAACAAAACAATAATGATAAAGTATTCATCTGTCCGCCAGCAAAGTGAAGGTCTTTGTTCAAATCTTATTAGGTATAAAGTATAAAAGGTTGCATGGCAAGTTGTGAGACAGGGGCTTATCAGGTATCAACGACGATTTTAGTCAAGTACACCGACTCTCACAACAGCGTAGGAACTCCGTTGCTATCCAGGATCTGGATTTGGCAAAAGGGTAAGTTTAATTTGATGTTACAAAATTTTACTTAACTGTTAATAGATTTCTCAGCTCAACAGCTGTGCTTGGGGTTTGATGGATACTGCAAGTTTTGATATATTATACCTATACAATAATAATTCACTTTTCTTGTCAATAAACTAAAAATCTTTAGATAATCAAAGGAGTATAGTTATATATATTATTAGGTAGAAATGAAATGGAGGTGGAATAACTCATGGAGATGGGAGTAGAATGGAGGGCAGCGCATCTGAATAGCCTCTATGCTAATATCTATGGGCATAGGTAGTCATGAAAATGGCTTCGACTACTCGTTTGCCACCTTATACCATAAAGAAACTGGCCGTATCGGATAAACT
>LUGF01040674.1:154555-168311 GCA_001625245.1 Calycopis cecrops | reverse complement strand
GATACGAATTTTTTTAACTCATACGTAATATATTACATATCTCCAGCTATAGCTGGAGCCTGCGACTTCGTTCGCGTAGCGTAGTGATACGAGTAATCAAAGTGATTTGTTATTGTTTGCTTCCAGTGTGCCGAAATTCCGATTTCCCGTAGGAATGAGCGATTTCACCGCAGTCAAAAGTAGTTTTGATGTTTACCAGGTTTAGTATCTATACACCACAAAAAGCTTCATCCAGTAGTTTCGGAGATTAGCCCGGACAAACTAACAAACAGACAAACAAAAAAATTAAAAATCATTAAAAAGTTTTTTACTTACAATTTTTCAACAAGTTGTTATCTCTCTCTGGGGACGTATATGACCAGCAGTGGGCGTCGGCTTTCTGCAGCTGACTATAATTATGATGAGAACTAAAAATAAACTTTTTATTTTTTTTTTCCTTTATTTGCAGTAACTACAATATGACACTTTTATTGATCTAGAAGACATATTATTCATCTAGATAAACGATATTACCCTATAAAAGAGTAATGCAGCAATAGAGACATGACTCATGAAATCTGAATCCACTCCTGTTCATAGGTTATCATATTATACGTCTCGCTATTCATCTTTAACATACACTAATACAAATACGGTAGAATATCAACAATACATCAATAGAGGAGTAAAATATTCTCTAGTTTTCGATTCTGAAAATACTTTTTATTTTCTAGTAAGTTGTAAAATATTATAGTTAATATTTAATAGTATAAAACTATTTTACTGACCCGATAAAGTTTGCTGTGCTGGTCAGCCGGTTTAACTTTGTAAACTTTAACGCTCTAAATAATGTATCGAATTTATAAGTAGTTGGGAAGTCTATAGTGTACATAATACACGTACGTGTGCGCATATTTGTAATAACTATATAACAAAATGTAACAAATATAGACCATGTGTCTAGAGCTCCGGGACCTGCTAGTCTCTCCGGCCGGGGAAGTACCTCTTGCCCACAAGGCACACCCACGAAGTGACAGCTATATTGTTTTTAGGGTTCCGTACCCAAAGGGTAAAAACGGGACCCTATTACTAAGGCTCCGATGTCCGTCCGTCCGTCCGTCCGTCTGTCTGTCACCAGGCTGTATCTCATGAACTATTATAGTTAGACAGTTAAAATTTTCACAGATGGTGTATTTCTGTTGCCGTTATAACAACAAATACTGAAAAATTAAATAATATGAATATTTAAGGGGGGCCCTATACAATAAACAAGATTTTATTGCTCCCATGCAAAAGATAAGCTCCCGTTTTCGTAGATAATGGTACGGAACCCTTCGTGCGCGAGTCCGACTCGCACTTGGCCGGTTTTTATTTAAACCAATACTTATACTGCGATGGCAACGAGAAGCCTAATGTTATATTTTGGTCGGATTGCTATGAGTACTCGTCGGGCAATGATACAGTTTGAGGTCAAAAAGGGGACGAAACACCTCCTCTCACACAGATGACATGAGTGATATCTATCTTACCTTTGAAGCTCCTGAAGTAACTGTAATGGTATTGTATTATAGAGATTATCCATATAGCATATAGTCTAAATGGTTAAAAGAAGATATCCGGAGTATACGTACGTTACCTCAAAAAGCGTGGATTCGAATCCAGCCCCAGGTAAAAAATGCTATAACTAGATTTAATGTGTATTTATAAAAATGTAAAGTTGTCTACTACCTATAAAACAACAAGTCTTTACTATATTTAGCACAAGGATAGACGAATGTTATTTGATAAGTTGTTTTTTCCTCTGCAAATAGCGCAAACAAACCGCTTGTTTGTGACGACATATGAACAAGTATCATAAAAGAACTGGCCAAGTGCAACTCTGCAGAATCTTGCACTGACGGTTTTGTACTAAGTGTATTAGAACTTATAACTCATATAAGTTCCATCTTATATTTGAGGCGGCTGGACTGTGTATGTTTCTAATGGTGTTGGTTCGGTTGTCACTTTACGTCGTCGGTTTGTTATCACGTAAGCGATACCTTCACGGTCGAACTACGTTGCAGTGCAGCGGGCAAAGTGAGGCAGTGCCTTAGCAGTTGGCACGTCATGCAATAAAAATACTAGTCGTCACATGCAACTTCACAGCACGTTATCAGTCTTCCATTATGTATTTACCTTTTCCGTTCCAAAACAAGACCAGTGGAGGTCGCGACCTCCTCTACGTCTTGTTTTTTGTTTTTTGGTTGCGACACTTGCATGTCAGTTGTCTCAGAACCATGCTGGCACCGGTTGTGTTTGTTACCATACTCTTGTTGCTGAACGGCATACAGGGAAATGATTGTGAGTTTTGTATTTTTATGCGTATTTTTGGAGTTTGTGATAAATATATGAGAAGCAAAATCGTGTGATACAGTAACGCTACTTAGATACATTAACTTTTTGAAAAAAATAAAAAAAAAATATCTAAAATGCTCAAAATAATGTGATTTAGATACTTAATTAATTCATAAAGATAACAATTTAAAAAAATATCTCGAATTTCGTCGTCATAGCCGATTTCGGCTACGGCGGCCTAACTCTATGTAGACAAGCCATATTATGTGCAGGACATATTATAGTCGTCACGCATTATGCAGTCACAAGCGCACTCTCTATTCCTTCCTTCTCCTATTCAGAAGTCAACCAATGACAGCCACAAAATGTACTTCTTTACCATTCACGTTTTTTATAGTATAGATAGATAGTTAAGTCGTTCAGCCAATTTCGGCTACGGCAGGCTATATCGATACGGTCGAGCCATAATGTGCGCAGGATATAATGTAGTGCACAAGTATTTGGGTAGACACAAGTGCAGAGAGCATATTATGTCCACGATATTCCCCCCTATTCCGATGGAGTGGCAATCCGAAAATAACACTTTTAACCACTAAATTACGAGGTTGTTAGATTAAAAACCTATAAGACATTTGTTCTGAACCGTAAAAAATCGGCTCTTTTTACTATCATGTCGTTAGTAAGCTGATAAAATGGTGACTACATGTATTGCATAATTCTCGAAAAATAAGAATTACGTGAAAGAACAATTACTTATATTTAAATATAGTAAAAAAATGATCTTGAAAATTGTATACGAAATAATTATTTTTCTTACAATGCATAAACAATTAAGATGTTCAACCTTGAGACATCAACTTGTGACATTAACTCACATTATAAACGTAGTGTGATGGTGACCTTTATAACCTGCCACACATCGGAAACCACTTGTCCACATGTCAGAAGCATATTGTAAATAAAAACTGAATCTCATATAAAAATTTCTTCTTTTTTGTACACTTTAATCAATATAAACATCTTTTCTATATTATTACCTTCAACAGTGTGTAGACGGGCATTATTTCTTCACGTATTTATTTATTGTTATTATATATAGAGACATAATCAAGGAGCGTATGGCCGTGACCTGTGTCGCTCCCTGGATGAGAGCTGTCTCCAGCACAGGACGCCGTCTGGCTGCTAGCTATGAAGATGATGATATCTAGAGGGCATCTGTGTTGACATGACAATCCAATAAATATAACTAATACTACTTTTAAGTTTCTATCGTTTCACATTCATTTACACTTTATACGATGAGTATATTTAGGAGATGGTTAACATATACCGACCGTATGATACGAGTATATACAGGTATATACATACCTTTCCTGTATTATCTGTGAGATCTGGAAAGGCTCGAAGTGTCGTCAGATATGTCTTGATGACTCGAGTGATAACGAGTAAATAAATATTTTAATCAGTTAAGTTTTATGTTTTATTATTGTTTCAGTATTCTTAGAGGAGACAATTTGTGAGAGCAGAGGAGGAATTTGCATAGACAAAAACCTAAGGTGCGGCTCAGCTTTAAAAATACCAACTGATTGTGGCGAAAACCTAAAGTGTTGTATACTGATTTAATAAATTATTTCATAATATAAAATTTTATTACATAGCTGGTTTTTATTTATAGCACAAATATAGTGTTACTTATATAGGACCACTTTATTGTGCCTTTGTCAAGACAGTTACAATACCTATACTATAGGATAATTTTAGTTGACCTATAACATTAGCACTATTAGCCAGTTATAAGAAGTCTAACTTCAAGTATAAGTAATTGAAATCTGCAGCCATTACGCTGGCTACCCGCCGAGACTTGTACAATGCTCACAAATTGTACGAACGACTCCAACTATTAAAAACTTCCGCGTGTCCCGGATATCCTTATTACGATATCAAAAACTTTTTGAAACGTAACGGCTGCATGTGATGGGATTCTTCTAACTTTGCTTTCGACGTTCATTTCGTATGTAAATTTAATTTGCTCCTTGGATACCGCATGATATGTTTTTGATGAAATCCAAAAGTTTCCGAGAAGTTTTGATGGAGGCAAATGCTTGTAAGCATAAACGGATGATAATAAAATTTCATAAAATTGATATTACCAAAATTATAAGGCTACGAAATAAAATATGTATAGTCTATTTTGCATATTATTAGTATCCGATAAAATATGTATCGGAGTTACTGAAGGAGCAGTTCGCCAGCGTCTCTATGGACAGGATATGGAGCATCTCTTCTCTCCGGCTGATCGTCCATCTTGCAATGTCATTGGATTACCTACTTACGTTATGATCGCTTGTACAAGATGTTATTGTTTAATAAAGCTACCGGTACATACGAAGTTATCTATTGTACATCAAAATATCGCACACACAACACGTATTGGGGATGAAGTAAAGAAAATAATGATGATAAAGTATTCATCTGTCCGCCCGCAAAGTGAAGTTCTTTGCTCAAATCTTATTAGGTAATATTTAAAGTTTGTATGGCAACTTGTGGGAAAAGGGCTTATCGAATAGTTTCCTACATTTGTACTGTAATAAAAATATCATAACATTTTTATTGATCTAGAATATAAGACGTTTTATTATTCTGGATAAACGATATTACCCTTTAACAGAGTAATGCAGCAATAGAGATATAAAATCTGAATCCACTCCTATTCATAATTTGCCATATTATAGTTCTAGTCGTTTACGGCTATACCGTTTCATCTTTACCTAACGTACACTAATACAAACATTATGTCAATATAAAATTATGAAGTTGTTTTACAGGCACTATGCCTGTAAAACAACAAGTCTCTATGATATTTAGCACAGAGATAGACGGATGCTATTTGATAAGTTGTTTTTCCCTTTGCATATAGATAGGGCAAACAAACTGAAGTAACCAATAAAGCCACTTCATTTGAATGTGTTTTGAAGTGAATCATTCTCTTTGTTGAAAACAATCTCCAGTCTCTAAACAATTTCGTTGGCACATTTAAAATTAGTTCACGACTCACACCAACATAAAATGTAAATAATCAAGACACAAGCACAATGGGGAACTCCGCTCGTCGCATTCTACTCGCGATTCACATAAAAACATTCCTTTTCCGTCTTATCGCCTTCTTAAGAAATAAGAGATAAACATAAGCGTGAACGTATATTTTGTTGATGTAATTTGTTTTGAGGATTGCTTAGATACATGGAATGATTTTATATAGTACCTATAAGAATTAAATAGCTTTTGATGACTACCAACGCTCATTGAGATTAGACTACTGATCACGATGCCTTCATTTCAATACAGTCTAATCAGTTAGTCAAATAGGCGACCGTATTAACCTAATTAGACAATACAAAGCTGTATTTTCTATTATTTGACTATTATATTCTAGCGTTTGCCATTTTTTTTTTGACGTGTTCAAAGGCATTACGTACTTATGTCGAGCCCGGTGATGTCTGGGTCTCACGACACGGGGTTGTACCGAATAATCACTAAAATCATAACGAGTATCATCAATTACTCCTTTGGTAAGGTGTCCCCGAACTCGGAACTTTTAATCAGAGTACCTCAACAACTAAGTGAAACGATGCTACTTTACCAACATCGAGACAGTAGGTACAATGGGATGAAGTTCCCTTCTTGGTATATTGACCCGTACACGTATGCGCCTCCCCCTCTTTAGTCCCTCTAATAAAGAGATACAAAGAGCAGCTCTTGACTTGGCCGAATATGTCTTCGGTTCCCCTTCGGCCACTGAACTGCACCGCCACGACAAAGCTTAAATAATTATGATAAGGATCTCTTAATAAAACAACCACAAAGCATTAAAATATTTTTGTACAGTTACATTTCTTATAGTTCTTATTTTTTGGTAAGAGTAAATATATTAAGACGATATATTCGCCTGTGCTTAAGCCAAAAGCCTTTTCACCAATACCAACTATCTATCTGCTAATCTATCTATCTGCTAAATATGTGCCCTAATCCTAAAAACCCTAAAAGTTATATACAATGCAGCTTATCTAAGAACCATAATGCTCCAGTGTGGGCATACAGGGCTACTATAGGTGCAGCCCGACGTAAACTACTACAAAGCCAAAGACTGGCATTAATATTTTTATGAAAAGCTTACCGCACCGTCAGCACGGAGACCTTACCAGTTCTTGCCGGAGTTTTACCAGTTGATTTTGAAATTCAACGCCGAGCAGCTATGTACTATAAGGCGGAAAACCTCTCTCACCCAAACTTTTTAGGACCTCAAGACAGACAGTATATAACAAAACTATTTAATCCAATAGATGTAATAACCCAAAACTTAGTTAATGAATGGCAAGATCATTGGTCTAATACAACTAAAGGACGTCACTTATATAACTTTTTTCTATACGTGCGAGAACGATTAGTATATTTTTCATTTGTTTTACGTAAGGGAACAGAGCAGATGGTGTCAGTTTTGCAGTTTTCAAACTGGATATCTCGCAAACGCGTTGAGAATCCATAAGAAACGAATGTCAATAATAAATTTCACCGCAGATATTTATGGAGACTGGAATTTTGTTCAAAAGATCAGCGAAACAAGTGATCAAACTGTGAAAAACTAGGCAACCTGAGCATGGAAATCCGCAAGTGATGAATGAAATGTATGTATCATCATGAAATTACGTCGTGGACTAAGCGGTGTGACAACTTATTTCAGGAATAAGTAAGTAAAATAATGTAGAATACAAATTGGAATAACATAAAAATACTTTTTATACAGTAAAAGGTGAAAGATATATATCACGGGTGAAACCACAGAATATCGTTCAGTTAGTAATTAAATATAGAGCAAGTTATGTTACCCCAATATACTGTCGGCTATCAGTATTTCCAAAGATTTATCCTCTAAAAACAAAAAAATATTGACGTGTTTCGAATTTAATTTAGTCAATAGTAATACAGATAGTTTTTAATAGTAATAATATAAGCAACACACAAAAATATGTTGAACCATCCGAATCTTATTTATGCAATCTTGGTTAGTGAGTTAGATAAACCACTCATATAACGTTAGTCGACAGACGTGCGTGTGAAAAATACCGCAAGAACTCGCTAGAATCTCATACCTTAGACGAGCTCGCGTAAATCGTAATCAAGGGGTGCGATAAATCCCGCCTTATGTGATAGTGAAACGGATCCGAGACTGTGGCCGCGCTAAAATTCTTATTTATGTCCAGATGAGGGAACAAATGCTTTGAATTATCTGCGACGTTGGTACGTGCTCTCGTAAAAAAGTAAACATTATGAAAGAACTTTTGGCTCATAAGTGCCCTTATAAGGATTTGTGGTACGTTTTTGTGAATTGAGTCAAAGTAATGTTATATAAAGTACGGTTAGTCGGTCTGATGATACACAAAGGTTTTCAGAAAGTGCTCTTTGTAACAATCTTTTTATTAACAAAGCGCATGCCTAATTTTTTTCTTTTTGTAATTGCCATTATAAAAGAACTAATTCGAAAGTTATCCTTGCTTGTTTTGATAATTATCATATCGTCTGGACCGATTCCTTACTTATCAGAATATATAATAGTAATGAATAACGTTAAGTGTTGACCCCTTGATGTCATAAAGTATTGAAAAGTATGCAAAGATTTAAATTTACCTAACATTAAATAACAAAAAATGTTAATCTGATTAACACAAAAAGTAGTTTGACCTGAATCAGTTTTCAAAAACCCTAAAATGGTTGTAATATTTATATGTATTGTATGTATCTTACCTCTACATTTTAAATTAAATACTTTTTATTTTTTAAAGATCAGATCTTTGATTACTTCTTCCGCGGTTCGTTTTGACACTGAGTAAAAATCTTTGGCAGGACTGGTCAGTCGCCGAGATGCCTTGTTGCATTGCTGTTGCAATCGGTTCACCCGTGAGTCCCCCTCTCTTATGGGATCTCACCCAGAACCTGTGGCAATGCGTAAATAAAAACCAAAATTAATTTGCCAAATATAATTATATTTTTTGTGTTCGTATTTGTGATATTTCGATTTACCATCTTGCTAGAAGAGACCCTCTAATTACGCAGCATATAAACAAAATAATGTTTTCGTAAAGTAAGCATATGATTCACACTGGGGACGCCAGTAATAATTATTGTCGGCTGAATTTCAGCAGATATCCCAATGTAGACTATCGTACTGTATCACATATTAAAATACACAAGTGTGTTCGCAGGCACAAATAATATAATTATTTCATTATTTTTTTGTGATGTCACAAGCTATGCATACAAGCAGAATATAGTAGAAGCTCATTTAAAACGACGTAAGCATTCTCGCACCCTCCATAGGGAAGTTTAATTAGAATTATATCAAGTGACGGCGCGTGTGGCGTGAGGATGTTCTCAGATGATGCAATCGAAATTTTAATTTACTTTTAATTGTGTAGCAATTACAAACAACGAAGAGATTGATCGACATTTCGTTTACTGTTTTATTGAAAATCTTTGAGACAATGGCGGAAATTCAGTGTGTGTGAGTTCACTGACCGACATCTGGTCACCTGTTTTTCGTTTCGACGAAATCGTTTCAAAAAAGACATTGTTTTTCATTATAAAAAGTTGGTTTTGTTGAACATGATATGTTGTTTCACGCAAAAAACTACTAACTATCCTATCTTTGGATTAAATTTGGCTATAGCCAAATAATATAATATTTTTATGTTATTTTTTTTAAGGATACAAAAAAATAATAGCTATAATAAGCATAGCTATTATTATTAGCGTTTTTAATGAAATTTTCTGTGTATATTTGGTAAATTAGGGATTTGCTTGTAAAATATTTTTCAAGTTTTACTGCGATGACTCCACGGAATCGAAACTGATAATAGGCATACTTATAGATTAGTGAAAACTTATTCGGAAAGACGTTAAAAAGATACATATATTGCTAAACTTTTATGTTGACTATACTACAACTTCAAACATATCAGATATAATCCGAAGATTTCAGCGTGATGTATTTCAAATATTATTTCATTAGTCAAATTTGAGAATTTTCTTTGTGTCATAATCTTCGTACATTTAATGATTAGCGTTCGTTTTCCGTCACAATTTTTTTTCCGAATGAAAATGAGAAATAACAAAAATTATTTGGATTTAAGGTAGGCAAGTGCTCTGCTAAAAGAACCAAATACCAACTAATACGCCAAGGGATGTATCAGCAATAGGGGACCTCCTGCCCCTGCTCTCCCAGCTCTAGGACACGAACATGCTGGCACGGAGCGCCGCTACCAGATCGTAACGCTGCACAGCATTTAGAGTATACCTCAGCGGATTGGACACTGACACCGAAGCATCCATTCTCGGTGAGCACCTTGGAGCATATTTATCGTTCTCATAGGATTCGAACAAACACCAAGATGGAAAACCTCCTCGAGAATATGACACTAGAAATTTTAATATAATATGTCAATAATTTTTAAGATTGTTAGATAAATACTTTTTGGATTTTAGTTCTCACATAATATATAATTGTGTGTGAGCACAAGCGACAGTCTTAATATACATTAGCCGTAACATAAGCAAATGACTACTCAAGCTGCTAAGTACTTAGACGTCTGCACTTCTTGGTAAGAAAAACATGATAAAATTATTTAGAAACTATTAGTGTGTAGTATATTATATTTTTAAAGAGGACTTGAAAAGTTTATACTGAAAGAGTGCGTTAAGTTAGCTAAAACATAATTTTGAAGTGTCCCTTAAGTTCTGGAATACAATGTGAGGGCCAAACTTTTGCCTCAACATAGTGTGATCCAGACGACATTTTAGCTGCAATTAAATTTGTTACTTGTAATTTGTTGGATTTAAAGGGAACGCTCACAATTTTCTGGACTTATCAAATTTATTCCTTGATGAAGAAATTATGATATTTTCTTAGTGTTTGAGTAATGGGCCACTTAATATTCAAGAGATTAATGTGCTCGCTTTAAACTAAGGCAAAGCGCAAACGTAAGTTTACGTTTAATATCAATTCAGCTATCTAATGATAATAAGCTATATAATATAATTATATATTATAAACTTTATAGATACAACATTGTATGATTCTTATACAGATGACTTTAATATAAGAATTGTAGAAAGGCTGTTCTTTGTAGCTGTCATAAAATATTCTCACAAAAAAAGAAGCTCGTGTGTTATATATGCATAGTACCAAGGTAAATATTATATAAAACTATTGGGATGGATAAAAAGATTTTATAATTTTTGGAATATGACGCGTCTGGGGTACTTAGATACTAAAGAAAATACGTTGCTAAAATGAGAAATAAGTTTTCATACTTTCGTAATATGAGAAGCAGAGGTCCTTCAAAAACCTTGAAATTTTACGACATTCGCATATTTTCTAAAGATACACTGTAAGTAGCATTAAATCAAAACGGATGGATCCTTCTGAATAAAATACATCATCAACATCAGCTGTTATCTGTTCATTATTGAACAAAGGCCTCCTTCAACGAAAGCGAAGATGAAATAAATAAAAAATGTAAGAAAATTCGTAGGAGTGATAAAATTTTTACTTGTTTTGTTATATTATATTTTAAGCCTGGCCCTCATCCTGGCGGGCACTTTTTTCTGACTCACTTTTTTTTCACTTCACGCAGTTTCACTCTACTCGGTATATGTTGACATAAAATTATTTAAAGCAGATGATAGTGGATAAGTGGGGCACTAGTTTGAGGCATGTCTTCTGGCTGAAAAGCGGATGTTTGGACATTTCACTGCGCCGAACTCCATATGTCATACGAAGTGGGTTTTTTTTCAAAGGCTTGTCCCTTAGACTTTTTATCCGGTTGCATTCCCTTCTTTTCCTTAGACTGCACAGTTTTCGTGTTCATCACGTTTGAAGATGTACCAACCCCAATAAATAGTTCAAATTTTTTGTCTGGAGAATCAATTTTATAGACTGTGCCACTTGGCGGAATGATCTTCTAGAACTTGGCACACAATATTGGATAGTCTATTGGTAATCATCTCCTTCAGTTCTTCTCGGAAAATAGACCGGATTTTGTCCGTAGCGAAATTGTCAGTTTGTTGCTGCACTCGGTGCTGTCCTCTCTAGAACATTGTAACATTATCGGCGCTCATCAGAGACGCAAATGTAGGTGTAGTACCAAGAAAGTTACGACCGCAGCATATACTCTGTGATCCTAAGCGTACGGGTGTATTAGAATTATCTCCTTTTGGAAGTTTGGAACGATACTGAGGGTAAGTAAGGTAGCGAATGCATCTTTGCTAATGTTGACACAGAACAGATCGAAAGAGCAATGACTTCGGCTTGGGCTTCGGACCAGATATCATTTTCCATTTATAAACGAGAACGATCACGAAATATATTTCGATCCTCCCAGAGACAATACTTAGCCGTCTATCAGTTGTGACGTCTGCGTAGTTGATTTGCACTTTTTGGTATTTTGACGATAACTTTTACTTTCCACGCTTGGGCTTTCACGCCAAGTTTCACCAATATTATAATGTTGCCATTATTCTTTATAATGGGCTACCAAAAACACACTAGCCGCACAAAATGCGAGAGCTCAGCTGTCAACATGATACACGTGAGTAAGAGCTACGCATGCGATGGTTCCGGGTCAATTCGATTTTTTTAATAAAACAATTATTATAACTATGTTTGAAGTCAATTAAATCAAAAAACTAGAGATGAGATGACGAATAAAAATAATTACATCAACATATTCCAACAAAAGTATATTTTTTCCTTACAGATGAGACACTAATCTTTATTAAAAACCAAAAGATATTCATTGGTACCATTTAAAAAATCTGGCAATATGGTCAAATTTGTGAAATTTTAAATACCTAAAAATAATTTTTGCCTTATGGCAAAAATATTTTTAGGTTTTTATAAACAAATTATTAATCTTATAATAAAGGTCTAATATCATTGCCACTTTCTGGCTGTTAATTCTCCTGAATAGGTTCTTCATATTCAGAAGTACTGTTACGGTTTTACGGTTTCCGTATCATAGTCACTTTCCTCCGAGACGAAGTTATCGGGAACATTTTCGGCTTCTGATTTACTTGATTCATCCTGTGCTAGATATTTTTCAATTTGAAAATTAAATATATTTTACAATTGATCGTCAGACATCTAACCGTTTGAGAGTAATTTGGTTGCAATATGATACCCGGGAATTTAACATATTCCATAAAAATACTCGTACTTATTAAGTGGATAGACCAAAAGAAAAAAACCGGCCAAGTGCGCGTCAGACTCGCACACCGAGGGTTCCGTAGGAACGGGAGGTATGAGCAAAAGTAATAGACGTTGAGAAAATTACACTTCCTTGCGACAAACCTATATATGCGGGTGCTTGCATACATTTAGTATGAAACGAACTACATGCATAAGTTGGTAATGATTTTTCCAGTGATATACATTTTATTTACCAATTTTTAGATTTATTCCTATATGTATACTGTAAGGTCTTACTTCTTGCCAAATTTCAGAATTCTAGCTCAACGGGAAGTACCCTATAGGTTTTCGAAAAAGTGCGTTTTCATACAAAATTTGTGCATAAATGGCTATAACTTTTTATTGCGTTAACTTAGAAGTGTGATGTGTGCATCAAGACGTAACTGACCTCCGTACTTGACAAAGATTTCAGCTTAATCCCTTCAAGCGTTTTAGAGAAAAAGGTCTTGACAGACGTACAGACGGACAACAAAGCGATCCTATAAGGGTTCCGTTTTTTCTCTTTGAGATACGGAACCCTAAAAACGGTGACGAAAAAAAGTCCGTCTATTAATTAGGTATTTAATTAAATTAAAAGTACTAATGTGATAGATCGTATAAATCCTGTAAGAATATAACAAATAAGAGAACTCTAACACACATGACTTAACGTGCATTATAGAATGTACCGTATTTCGTGAGCAGAACTTCGACTTAATTCGAGACCACAATACATCATTCTACGGAAACCATTACGGCGCAGAACAAATACACAGTGAAATAAACAAAGATCTCGGTGAAACATGTATTATTGCATTCTGGTCTGTATTCCTAAAGTCTTAGTGACGTCATATCATAGTTGATGGAGCACTAGTTTACAATACAATGTGTACGGACAACAATTAGAATTATGTACAGGTTGTGCGAAAACACAATTCGAATGTGAAGGTTTAAAAGTAATTTCAATGACGTCTATTTGAGGAGCAGTAGTAAGTGTTTTGTAAAAGTTATTTATATAAAACTTTCATCATTTCTTTTCATCACCACTCTTCTATAAATAATAATCATTGGGTTATATAATGTTATATATAAAACGTATCGTTTTTAGGATGTATTAAATTGATTAGTTTAAAATATCGTAGTAATTGAATTTGCATGTTTGTA
>LUGF01040674.1:132289-151881 GCA_001625245.1 Calycopis cecrops | reverse complement strand
ATATTTTTAGGTTTTTATAAACAAATTATTAATCTTGGTAAAGGTCTATTATATCATTGCCACTTTCTGGCTGTTAATTCTCCTGAATAGTTTCTTCATATTCAGAAGTACTGTTACGGTTTTACGGTTTCCGTATCATAGTCACTTTCCTCCGAGACGAAGTTATCGGGAACATTTTCGGCTTCTGATTTACTTGAATCATCCTGTGCTAGATAAAGATTCTTCAATTTGAAAATTAAATATATTTTACAATTGATCGTCAGACATCTAACCGTTTGAGAGTAATTTGGTTGCAATATGATACCCGGGAATTTAACATATTCCATAAAAATATTCGTACATATTAAGTGGATAGACCAAAAGAAAAACGGCGACGGAAAAAAGTCCGTCTATTAATTAGGTATTTAATTAAATTAAAAGTACTAATGTGAGAGATCGTATAAATCCTGTAAGAATATAACAAATAAGAGAACTCTAACACACATGACTTAACGTGCATTATAGAATGTACCGTATTTCGTGAGCAGAACTTCGACTTAATTTGAGACCACAATACATCATTCTACAGAAACCATTACGGCGCAGAACAAATACACAGTGAAATAAACAAAGATCTCGGTGAAACATGTATTCTGGTCTGTATTCCTAAAGTCTTAGTGACGTCATATCATAGTTGATGGAGCACTAGTTTACAATACAATGTGTACGGACAACAATTAGAATTATGTTCAGGTTGTGCGAAAACACAATTCGAATGTGAAGGTTTAAAAGTAATTTCAATGACGTCTATTTGAGGAGCAGTAGTAAGTGTTTTGTAAAAGTTATTTATATAAAACTTTCATCATTTCCTTTCATCACCACTCTTCTATAAATAATAATCATTGGGTTATATAATGTTATATATAAAACGTATCGTTTTTAGGATGTATTAAATTGATTAGTTTAAAATATCGTAGTAATTTAATTTGCATGTTTGTAAAAAAATATGCAATACAAAAGTACCTATATATTTTATAGTATATAATCTTTTTTTATGGTATAAGGGCAAACGAGCAGCCGGAGCCATTTTTATGACTGCCGACGCCCATAGACAACCGCATAGAGGCTATACAGATGCGCTGCCCTCCTTTCTTATCCCACCTTTACGGGCCAATCTAGGAGTTATTAAATAGCTTTTAAAATAGGTACATCCTATAAACCATAGAGAATTTGAACTTCAAAACCTACGATATCAATTTATTATACGAGTTTAGTTATCAAATGTATCTGAGATCTATAAAATGAATCTAAACTCATTAGACAATCCTCTAGACATTTGATTATATACACCTATATAATCAAAGCCTCTTCTACACAATTATACTCGTATAATGAAAAATAAAAATGAAATTGAAAAAGTTTTTATTCAAAATAGAATTAAGTACAGGAATCACTTTTTGAACGTCAACAATTAAATCTACCACCCGTTCAACCCTAGCCCTGCCCTGAAAAGAACCGGCGAAGCAAACTCAGCGGGCCTCATGTTGTGATGATATGTAAAAGTAAAAAAATATAAAAACACAAATACATTTGCATATTATAAATGATATAATACAATTTATGAATTTACAAAAATTATGGTACAGAAACAGCCTGGGAGGAGGGTACTAATTTAATAATGCCTTCAGGATACTGGTGGGGTTGCCCCGCTTCTGCAGTGCATCGGGAATGTTCGCGGCGGCGCGGGTTGATTGTTTTTATGCGATCATGCGAAAGCGCTGTGGTTCCCTTGTGAGCAGACTGCGGGGCAGCACCAACAGCTTACTGAAGTTGATAGGGAGCAGGCTAGACTGCAGATATATTAATCATTGCCGCACAATTTCAAACGGAATTGCGCGGCAATGTCAAATATTAAAGTAATGTCTTCAAATTGTCTTCAAAACAATTCTTTGTGTGTAATTAATTAACTAACATAGGTAATAAGTGATTTGATTTGTATAATCCCTGTTCTAATCTGTTATAAAATCTGTTACCTTAGTATGCCTTACCACACAAACGCTCTTCAACAACTTTTTTAAATTTATTTATCGAAAGTTTTTGGACGCTTTCTGGGATCCTATTGTAGAGGTGTATGCATTGCCCCCGAAAGGAATTTTTTACTTTACTAAGTCTATGAAATGGTATGTCTAATTTATGCCTGTTTCTCGTATTTCTGTTATGATTATCAATTGTCGTTCTGAATTGACTAATGTTCAACTAACATAATATACGTGTATTTAATCAAAGTCTCTAGACATATTTGGCATATCGGTATACACAAAAAGAACTGGCATTTTCTTTATCTATCCTGTTAAAATTCTTGTGTTACTTGTGCCTTATCTATTTTTCGTCGCTTTACTATCCTATTATATAGGTAAGCAGATGTACAGGTCAACACAGGTCTTAAAATGATGACATTCTGAACAAGTTTAAACAAGACAGATGAGGATGAATTATTATGTGGAAAAAAAAGTATTTCAGACATGAACTTTTCATCGTTAGTATTTGTATATCAGCTTTTGAAGTTCACGCTTAAATGACGAAGATAAATATGCGTGTTCTAGTTAAGTATAGAAATGTCCCCTTAGGACGGGACACAGAAAGTGATCAGTGAAATTATCATGAATTAAAAACCGAGTTTGTGTTTGTTTGTTTGTTCTTCCTTTACGTGAAGACGGAGCAACGGATTTGTGTGATTGTTGAAAACCTGCAAAATTACATTAGCTGTTATTTCGGGGAAAGTTATTACATTATTATAAAAAAACTTTATATAATGTAAATTATATTTGCGCCACAACGTAGCCAATATGTGATTTATCTGTATTTTTGAAAGCCGAAACATTTACACAAAATGATTACCTCTTTTCCATCTCCCATAGGTAATATTTCTAACTAATATCCATACTAAAATTATACGCGTGAAAGTGTTTGTCATTGTTTTATATTACTTGATTAGATATTGCGGGCGGAGCCGCGGGTAACTAATAATAGGAGCTAATATTGTATATTCTCAATTGAATTACTAAAGAAGGTAAGATAATAAACTAAGCGTTTGGGTTTGATTGTGATTCTGCTTCTTATTTTATTCAGATTTTACTTATTGCAGGCGAACTTTGAAGTAATCTTTTTTTTATGATATAGGAGGGCAAACGAGCAGTCGGAGTCATCTTCATGAATACGCCCACAAACATCCGCATAGGGGCTATACAGATGCGCTGCCCTCCTTTCCCCTCCCACCTCCATGGGCCACCGGCCCATCTGTCTTATTTATTTCATGACGTGGCCTAAAACATCAAAAATCGTCTACTTTTTAATCTTCTCTCTTTTTATCACAGTAGGTAATGCCATAACGCCAACACCGTACTAACAATGATGCTGTTATTTTTTGTGCTGTTCTTGAATTTCCACTGGGGGAATAGAAGTAAGCGCATCGCATTTGCATTGTACGTGCTATTAATACTCTCGAATTATAAAACACTTTCTCCCTTATGCTATAAAAGATCGACTACATTTCTGATCTACGTTGTGAAGTGATGATTATGATTCAATTAAATGTTCTAGTCCCAATGTCTATCTAAGTTGAAGTAAACCGCTTAAACTGTCGTGCTGCATCTGACCTGCACAATTAGGTTTCGTGGCCCGGGGCTCGCACGGGTCAGCCAGAGTGAAAATACCCTCCAGCTGTTATTTCATCCTTTACCACATTTTCATTTAAAGACTACTACAGAGCTGCAGACTACAGGCTTTAGCAGAGTTTTTACAATTTTGTGAATCGCAGTATTTCTCACAAGTATAAAGCAGAAGCTGAAGCAAAATCGATAATGCCGGCCTAATTTGGATGCATATTATTACGAGTATGTATTTTTGTCTTTAATTGATGGCTTGGACTCTATGGATGTTTATTTAGATAAGGAATTATTATGGAAAATACGTCAATATATTTTTTATAGTATAGAGCTGCAAACGAGCAGTTGGAGCCATTATAATGACTATTGACGCCTATAGACGCATACAGGTTGTATAAATGCGTTACTCTCCGTTCTCAGTCTTTTTACATTCACAATAAGTCAAAAAGGAGCCCTGTCTTGAAATCTATAAATAGAATTACATAATTATAGTGATGGCTGAAAAAACGAATAGGCAGACCAAAAAAGTTAATTATCTCTTATTGCCAAATTTTTTCTACAAAATTTTTCAACAATTTATAAAATGTTTTGCCTACATGATCATTTTAAACTGCATACAATTTCTGATAAAATTTATTCCAAACATACGAACATATATCCCGAGTTCAATATTTTAGTTTAAAAGTTGTGAAACTAACGGCTCTAGCATTTTTCTAGCTAGAAGTAATCAAATCTAAAACTCCTGCAATATTGCTTTCTAGATATTGAGGTCGCATCTTTTTCGAATAAATATGTCTCGTAAAAAAAGTTTATACTATTTTTCATTGTTGTTTTGATGACTATCTAGTTGATTTATGCCAACTTGGGTCATATTTTGGTGGGGCTTCAGTGTTTTTTTTGTCAGTTCTCTCTCTCTCCGGGAGGAAGGACGGCCTCGGAAAGTGTTTCAGGACCATCGGAAAAGAATTATGTAGTGGTGCAACTTCAATACTCCAAAAGCACATACGTTATTCTTCATCCTCTTTATGCTGTTCCAGAATTGCACCTTATCAAATAAATCGAAACATTATCAGTAATCGAATGCACATTTAAGACGTTATATCGATTTCCGCTCAGCAAAGATCAATCTAGATAGAGCAACCGACCGAAAGTCCCGAATTTCAACTACAACGTCCAATCACATTGACGTATAACGTAGGTCTATATAACTAACTATTTACATTCGCGCAATTGCTCTCACTGTTGTATATGTGTATCTGTTTGCAATCACATAGAGTCATGTAAAACTATTTCCATATCGATGAAGTTTAATAAGAAACGATTTAAGATACGCGGTATGAGAACGAAAGGAGGAGTAAAATTATGTGAAGCAGCCGATCGCACTAGCGTAATGCGCTTATGCATCTTACGTCACATGTGCTTTCACTTCAGGACTATGTTCGTTTTAAAGGAATAAATTCCGGTCGCGTGAGAGAGCTGAGAAAGTGTCTTTACTTAAACACGTAGAATTATACGTTTATAGGGTAGCCTGTATAGATGAATGAAGGTAGGAACAAATGTTAAAATAGTCGGCCTCGTTAAAAATATTAAGAAATATAATCTAGGACAATTTCACTCTAATGTATTCAATACGGAATAAACTATAAATCCCTCTTTTAAATATTTAGTGTCCGTGACAGGATATAATAATATTATGTGAAGTATGGACAGTTTTTGTGGTGAGTGACATTTTAATATGACTCGCAGAGCATTAATAAGCGGAATACAGAATTCTAAATAATATGTGAAATATTTTAAACTGAACCGGACTCGAGAATTTTCAATCTGTTACAATCTGTAACAAAAGAATTTTGAATGAGCCGGAAAGCAACACCCGTGTATCTCCCAAAATATACTTTGTGTAGTAAATGTTGGTTGGAAGCAAATGTGGACTAGAAACATTAGATACGGATCGGATCGGATTGGGTTATTGTAGGGCTAAGACTTAATTCATCAATGCACTCTCACGTTGCTTTTATTTATTGACTCAAAATAAAATAGGTAGAAATTTTATCTTCCCTATATATTTTATAATTTATTTTATCTTGGCGTTCGTGGAAAGAGGACTTTGTTCAGTAGTGAACATCTGTATCATCATCATCTCTAACCTAACGGTTGATGTTAATGATGGATTAATATCCATCATAATATAATTAATTATATGAGAAAGCTTTCTTACAATATTGCTTTAGAAAATATACGAACGTCAAATTTCAAGGTTTTCTTTTTTGTAGGACCTCTTCTTTCCATATTACGAAAGTATCAAAACTTATTTCACATTTTAGCGACGTATATTTTATAGTACCTACGTAACCCCGATACATATTCTAAAAATCTTAAAACCTTTTTATCGATCCCAATAGTTCTATCTTTACCTTGGTACTAAACTTATATAACACACGTGCTTCTTTTTTATGAGATTATTTTATGACGTCTACAAAGTATAGCTTTATAAAATTCTTATATTAAAGTCATCTATCTGTACAAGAATCATACATTGTAGTATCTATAAGTTTTATAATATGTACATGTACATATTGAACGTAAACTTACGTTTGCGCTTTGCATTAGTTTAAAGAAGCGAGCACTTAAAACCTTTTAAATTTTAAGTGTCCCATTATTTAAACACTAATCAAATCTATTAATTTCTTAATCAATGAATAAATTTGAAAAGTCCAAAAAAATTAAAATTTTTGTTACTTATAATTTGTTGGATTTAAAAGGAATTTAAATGCAACAAATTATAAGTAACCAATTTAATTACAGCTAAAATGTCGTCTGGATCATACTATGTTTAGGCAAAAGTTTGGCTGTTACATTGTATTTCTTTTTATGGTATGGGGGGAGGGCAAACGAGCAGTCGGAGCCATTTTCATGACTACAGACGCCCATAGACATCCATATATAAACTACACAGATGCGCTGCCCTCTTTTTTCCTTCCACTTCTATAAGCCACTGGCTACTTACACACCGCACGAAACGCGACAATACAGCTGTCACTTCACGCCGGTCTCGTGTAAGCGAGAGGTACCTCCCCGGTTGTGCCGACCCAATTCGGCTGCATGCAAGCATGCAGTGTTCCACTACCTCTTACTCTTACAAAACTTCCAGGATACTTCAAAACGAAAAAAGATTTAACTTTCCAAGTCCTCGTATAAAAATATCATATTATTTTATATTATACCGGGTGTTCCAGACCACCCGTCCAGGCTGATTATTTCGAAAAGTAAATTTTTTTTTTTATCGGAGATTATTTTTGTTTTTGTTTTGCTTTTGAACTAATTCTGTTTTGTTTTTGTTTTTATTCATGGTTCTAGTTTTGTTTTTGTTTTTATTTTTGTTTTTGACTTTGATTTTTGTCAAAATCAAAGAAAATCGTTTTTTGTCGATTGCAGCGCCATCTATGGCGAATCAAAAAAAATGTTACAGACAAAATGTTTGTCTTTTTTCATGACGAATCCGAATCTGCAAAAAAAAAATACGGGTTTCCATTTGAATTTTTAAAGTTGCACCCCCTACCCCTAACAGGGGGTTGGGGGTGAGGGGTGTTTTTGGTATGATTTGATAGAGTTTCAAAAAGTATTTGACACGTATTTTTTTGTTTTGATTTTTTTTTGAAACTTTTCGAAATAATCAGCCTGGACGGGTGGTCTGGAACACCCGGTATGTATAGGTGTATATATATGAAACAATCTTTAAACTAATTGATATATTATATTAAAATTTCTAGTGTTATATTCTCGAGGAGGTTATCCATCTTGGTGTTTATTCGAATCTTATACCGAGAACGATAAATATGCTCCAAGGTGCTCACTGAGAATGGATATTTCGGTGGCAGTGTCCAATCCGCCGCGAAACGAAGGCGCACAGGCTACTCTAGAGAGGGGTTGTTACAGAAACGGCTTGCGGGCCGCACCCATAATTACGACCCGCGGCCCTCATCTGCCCTTCAAGCCATATCAATACAGCCCGCGATCACAATATATCACAGTGTGCAAGCACATTGTCATCAGTATAATCATTTATTATATTGGAATTTATAAGCAAGCAAAGAATCTTAATATAATTATGAGGAGCCAACGCACTGTAATGGACACACTCCTCGTACGTTCTCTCATTTAAGTAACAACTCTGTTAAGGTTTACGAATATAATATCATCTCAAGAATCAGTCTATCATTCCTCCTGACATCAGTTACAACATCTCATACTCTGAAGCAGTATCAGGCAAAACCAAAAAAGAAGAATAATTCTTTTTTTTGGATCTAGAAAACACTACTACGAATATCATACATCAATGAGCTTTTTTTTAGTTTAACTTTCCTGCTTACTCATTCAACACCTAGTATATGGCCTATTGCATCTGCAACATTGAGTTTGACAGCCCTGTTCTAGAGGCCGTGCAGCGTCACGATCAGGTAGCGGTGCTCCGTGCCAGCGAGCCCGTATGCTGCCCTGTTGCTGACACATCCGGGGCTGTGTATGGGCATTAGTCGGTATTCGGTACTTTAGCAGAGCACTTTCCTACCTTAAATCCGTTAGGAGTTATCCTTATTAGTAATCATTAGACATCGGATTATATGCATTTGCATATTTGCATATGCATTTGCATATAATGCTACTTTTATAACGTTATTGCATATTTTGGTACCATTTCAGTGATAGTACATATTTCAGTCTGTTTTTTTGTATTTATGCGTCTAATTTCAGTTATTCATACGTGTAAAAGCATATCGCATAAGCCGTGCATACGTCCGCCTCGAACTCAGCTCAGCTAAACGAGCGCGCGAAGTTTGCCGAAAATTCCTTGAAACATTACACTTATCTAATTCGAAAAAACTACTTGTCAATCTTTGAAGAAGTAATTAGTCAAATACGCACTGCTCTCTTGGACTATTTAATATGAATAGTCAGCCAATGCTGAAGAAACGACAGATTCATGTGGACGTTACATACACAATCTAATTGTTGGAAAATTATCTAAAGAGCTCTCTGCAAGCAATCGAATAGGGAGTCACATTTTGTTACTTGCAAGGATCTATAAAAAACAAATTGACTATCGCACGGTTCATGATTATGAAAGAATCACTTAGCTATGATCTGAAGATCACAATTTCGTGATTCCTTTATGGATACGATATAAAAATATGATCTATATCAAATATATTAATGTGAAAATAAATATAAATTCTCATAATAATGTTCTTTTGATTGTGCATATTTTGCCTTTTTAGTTCATATTTCGATCTTTTTTAGTGCATATTTGCATGCATATTTCGGCGTTTTGATAGTGCATATAATCCGATGTCTAGTAATCATAGATTAACTTTAGTCCAAGTATAATACTAGAATCTGTCAAATTCCTTAGTAGGTAATCAAGTATGGAATTTGACAGAAACTAATTTAATACTTGACGTAAAGTTAATTTATGTTTATTAATAAATTTCTCATTTTCATGGAAAAATTTGATAACCGAAAGCGAGCTCTAATCATTAAATGTACGAAGATGATGGCACAAAGAAAACTCTTAAATTTGACTAATGAAATAATCCGCTTATTTTGAAACACGTCACGCTAAGATCCTGGGATTATATCTGATATGTTTGAAGTTGTATACAGTCAACATAAAAGTTGAGCAATTTATGCATCATTTTTTTAATGCCTTTCCGAATAGGTTTTCATTAGTCTATAAGAGTATTATATTTAACCCAATTGTGTTAATAGCCGTTGTGTGTTGTGAACTTAAGAGTTGAATCCACGAACAAGTTACGAAAATACGAGTACCTCGTAGACTTTAGTACATAGTCCACGAAGTGACTATTGCTTACGTTTATTTGTGGAGACAATTTTAAGAGCCCATACTAGAGTAAGAGGAGTGCAAGACGGGGAACCTGTCGCTAACAAAATACCGGTGTATAGTCACAGCTGTCGTGTTTCTCACGGTAAGTAAGTACACATAAAGTGAGGAAGAAGAAAGGGAACGTCTATAGCCCGTAGACATCCGCGTCTACGGGCGCTAACAGCTGTGCTGTCGCATTTATTGTGTAAGTATCCGGTGGCCTATGGAGGGGGAGGAAGAAGGAGTGCCACGCATCTGTATAACACTATTCTGTATAAGTACACTGCGTCGTTCTGTATTAGGCTACTTAAACATATTTCGCCTTAGTAAGTCTTATCTATATATTAATACGTGAAGCAAAAACTTTAGGTACATTTTTACGAAAGTTGTGGAAGAGGAGGAGTATGAAATTTGGCACACTTACAGTTTACGTGTAAGAGACTTGCAGAACGCTAATATTTTTAATAATAATGTTTATAAAGTACTTTAATTTAATAAATAAAACTTTACACACAATACCATGCATTTGACATATTGATATTTATGATACATGTAAATATTGATAAAGTTTCTATGTGTCTTTTGCGAGTGTTAAAAATTCTACACAAATTGTTTACCTTAGTTACAATGTCATAATATGATATTTAGTTTTTAATTACAAAAAGATTCACTTAGATCGAATATCGATCTTCGCGGATCTTTGTATACTTTATTTCGTTATATATGTCACCGTAAGATTGTAAACACCCTTAGTTTACAAAATAACTCGGGAGATTGTAAGATGTCAGACAATTATTGTGAACTGTAGAAACCATTTACAATTTAACGCATTATTTTTCGTTAGTTTATAATTTGTCCTGAAACCGTGAAATTATGAACTGTTTGTGTTTGTATCTCTTTCACTAATTGTCCACTCCGACTTTTTACTATTTTCATTATCTCCACTATAATAGTTTTGTAGCTCCATAGTAAATTGTTTTAGATCAACAATAGGTTCCATAATAACAATTAACAATGGTAGATTTAATTGTTGACGTTCAAAAAGTAATTCTTGTAATTCTATTTTGAATAAAAACTTTTCTTTCTTTCTTTCTTTCTTTCAATAATGATAAGAGCGTAACACAGCTAGCCTAAGGTGGCGGGAATGCGCGCCATACGACATTAGACCAATCGGCGCACGCCACACGACAATTATAGACCAATCAGCTTATTTCAATTGCATATTTGATACATAAAGCTACAAAATAAAAAATAAATAATTTAAAAATATTTAAGTTTATTTTTTGTACACCGTACTTATTAAGCGGCATAGATACAAGCGCTCATAAATAATACGTAAACGAGGATTATCTTTGAAAATTGTTTCTTAACTTATATGCATCAAAAAATAGATAATATAATAATGTTATCATGAAGATATTAGAAAGCGTTATTTGTAATGTGAGTATCAAATATGTTTTTTAAATACTCACCAAAATATTCATAATTTTCACATTTTCTATTCTATCATAATTAATTACCACATAAATAGTGTATTGTAATAGGTGCATAACAACCAGGTCCTTACGGTACTAAATACTGGTCTAAGTCAACGTAGCATGATAATTCCAGATTAAATATTACTAGCTCTGCTCCGCGGCTTTACTCGCTTAAGTTTAGACTTCGAGGAGTCATAAAATTAAAAAATATCTGTGCCTCGTGTGATAAGTGATAGAAGTGCAAAATCTTAATTTTACAAGAGATGGAAAATAAGATTTAAAATATTATATTATATTTTTGTAAACCAAGGAGACTAGAATGATAAAAATATTCTCTTTAAAAATACATTTAATGTTTTCAATAAATATTATAATTTGGAGAAAATCTTGATTTTTCTTGAAAAAACTACGAGTTCTACCTACTAAACTTACTGAGATATTGTAATACGAGCAACAAATATGTGTTAAATGATACAAGTTTAGTTATATCATTGTGCAATACTAGAAAGCCTAAAAACTAAACACGAGAAATTGCTTTTGGAATCAACACATAAAGGGGTACAACTTGATTTATATCAATATGCACGTTTTTTTCTGCTACTTATATTACTTTTCACTATATTATCTCTGACTCTATAGCAAACAGAAGTACTTGAGTACCAAAAGAATTGTAATTTTTTGCCGATTATTTTTATATAAAAAAAACAAAAAGGGTACAAGTCGACTTACGTCACTCATCACAGAAGGCACAGATTTCCAAGTCCGTGACGGGCGACAGCAACGCTTTGCCTCTAATCGACGCCGCGACATGTCGCCGCGCTCGAATCGCTTTCATAGAGATTCATAGACACCACTGGTGTCGCCGGCGGCGTGTTGCTGTCGCCGTCTCAGAATTGTACCTTTACTTCACATCAGTCGGCTCGTGACCACGGCTGATGTAACCCAGTCGAAACGACGAGCAAAATTATGTGTTGGCTAGTACCTAAATATCTTCGTGTTAAAACCTGAAAAATATTTTTAACAAAATCCCTGATCTACAAATTATACACAGAAAATTTCATTTAAAACGCTCTGACCAATTCGGAGGACTTTATTTATAAACAGTATGCAATGTGCGTATGTGCGTTATGTCTAAGGGGTTTGAATGATACTTTTTTGAGACTTTCAAGTTTGTTACACATCTTATATACAGGATTACTGGTTATAATGGGATGTAAAGTAACTATAAAAAGGTGTAAATTAATAGCAGCCGAATAGGGATGGCAGCGCCGCGTACGTATACGCTTGCTCACATGTATCATGTTGACAGCCGTGACAGCTAAGCTGTCGCATTTTGTGCGGCTTGTGTGTTTTTGATGGTAAATTAGAATGAATAAGGGCAATATTATAATATCATGCGGATACCTCAGGCCAGGAATATGTCACGGTTGTTTGAGTTTTTATAGCATACCTAGTTAACGTTAGTTAACTACAGTCAAGGCATAGTTTAAGTTTTGCCTAAAAAACGTCAGCAGAGTCATAGATTCGAAAAACCAAGAAGAGGAGACTGCAAAAATACAATTTAGGAAGACGATTTCGTGCGCAGAGTGCAAAACCGAGAAGAGACAATACCTACATGTATTGCCGATGATTTTCCCGACCGGCTGGTGTAGTGGTAGCAGAGCGAAGCGCGTTACGCCAATGGTCACGGGTTCGCACCGTTCGCACCGCACCAAAGTCGCGGATGTTCTGTATTTCTTTGATAAAAATTTAAATATACTTCTGTTAGCTAATATTCGAGTTACTAGACAACGGACAACTTAGCGCGAGACGATCGTGGCCTGTGTAAAATCTACGGTATTTTGCGATCGAAACGAAAAATGGGTTACGACCAGAGTTTAAATCCACGCACACCGGATTTTGCCTCAAAGATTTTTAATAAAACAGTAAATGGAAAACGTCTATCAACTCACACTTCGTTATTTGTAATTGCTACACAATTAAAAGTAAATTAAAATTTCGATTGCGTTGCGTTCTGGATCCTTCTCTCGTATTTCATTCGAGAGTTCGAGAACATCCTCACGCCACACGCGCCGTCACTTGATATAATTCTAATTAAACTTCCCTACGGAGGGTGCGAGAATGCTTATGTCTTTTTATAGTAACTTATACTATATTATGCATGTATATAAGCTTGTGACGTCACTAAAATATATTTAAGAAATAGAGAGTGCATAATATGTGTCTTTGTGTCCGCATATTACTTCACTTTAATATGCGACACATAGCATGATAGACTATTGGGAAGTGTGCCGAAATTCCGCCGACTGGTATGATGTCGCTAGTGTTAATTAACCGCTTACTTCACTAAAATCTATCTATCTATGTTTTTATGCTGCATATTTAGAAGGTCTCCTCTTGCAAGATGGAAGACAGAAGTGAGTAGTACCAGAACGAAAACAAAAATATTTTGTTTTATCCTTTATGATTCTTTTTTTTGGTTTTGCATTTATGCACGTAATTGGTCGTGGATGAGTTCTTGTGGGTTTGAAGGACTCATGGGTAAACCGAATGTGCACTAAAATTCCGCAAGTGCCATCTAACACCTTTACTGAGGTGTCGAGAATCTGCAAATCGAATCGGCGACTGACCAACCCTTCGTAAGATTATTACTCAGTGTCAACACCTTTTTTTTAACGTAAGCTACCCTGGAATCTCGGTGGCTCTCCCGGGTACAGTGTCGGGCTTGGCAATTGGGTTGCCTCTGCCGACTAAACCCTTGCCGGTGCCTTCAGCCTTTATAATTGCAGGCTTCCGGATCTGCAAGTTACAGGATCCCTCCAATGACAGTCTGGCATCGCCGAAGAAGCCAGATTTCTCATCCTTGGGGTCTGTCCGGCTGCCACTAAACAGTTCCTACTAAGAAGTGAAGCCGTGCAATGTGGTCCGGTTTCCATTCTGACCCCTGGCCCCAGTACTTAAAAGGTGCACGCCACTGTCTAAATTGGACCCGCCACTAACGAGTGGCAGAACGCCAATCCACGCCGCCCTCTGATAATTCTGTGGGACGGGTTATAGACCCGAGATGAGCTGCTCTTAGTCTACCTGTCCGGTATGGGTCAGTATGGGTAGTCCTGTCCGGCATAGCCTTGGAAATCACAGAGGCACGCGAGGTCCCGGAAGACGTTGCCGTCTTCCGGGTGGTAGGCGTCAGCACCTAACACTACTACTATTATTACTATAATTATACTATAACTACATTACTATTATAAATTCTGACATGCAAGCGAACTTTCCAGATATACGAGTATAACATCTCAATAAGCATGTTTTGAATTCGTCAAAATGGTTATTTTATAAGGACATTCACAAAGAGAAAAATAATAAGCACTTTGTAAATAAAAAGGTTGTTACAAAGAGCAGTGTCTAAAAACCTTTGTATCATCAGACCGACTAACCGTACTTTATATAACATTACTTTGACTCAATTCACAAAAACGTACCACAAATCTTCATAAGGGCACTTATGAGCCAAAAGTTCTTTCATAATGTTTACTTTTTTACGAGAGCACGTACCAACGAACGTCGCGGATAATTCAAAGCATTTGTTCCCTCATCTGGACATAAATAAGAATTTTAGCGCGTCCACAGCCTCGGATCCGTTTCACTATCACATAAGGCGGGATTTATAGCACCCCTTGATTACGATTTACGCGAGCTCGTCTAAGGTATGAGATTCTAGCGAGTTCACGCAGGTCTGACGACTAAGGTCATATGATGGGTTTATGTAACTCACAAGCCAAGATAGCAAAAACAAGATTCGGTTTTGCTTATATTACTACTGACTTATTATATAGATATACAATTTGAAACACGTAAAAATGTTTTGAATAGATTTCTTTCACCTATCTAATATGTATATCAGGGGGCACGGCAATTCAGGCAATGCCGAGGGTATTGCCGTGCCCTGAGTCGAGTGCGAAGCAAACACTGCTGTACCTTTGTCGAACCATTTCGCCTCATTTTCAGGTCCGTATTTGAGAACCCCTGTATGGCATTAGAATGCTGAAATTTTCGTCCTAAGTGGAGCCAAGTCTAAGATTTCTTATGGGGATATATTTATAATTATAATTAATTTTGTGACTTGGCCGTTGAGATGTGCCCATTAAATATATTGTAAGGAATATTGAACGGCCATTTATATAAAATTAACTTACTACATAATAATTATGAAACTGGCTAAAGCATAATCGAGCAGCAGTGCGTCGTGATCAGTAGTCTAATCTCAATGGGCGTTAGTAGTCATCAAAAGACATTACATTCTTATAGGTACTATATAAAATCATTCCATGTATCTAAGCAATCGTAAAATACAAATTACATCAGCAGAACATAGTACGTTCACGCTTATGTTTATCTCTTATTTCTTAAGAAGGCGATAAGACGGAAAAGGAATGTTTTTATGTGAATCGCGAGTTGAATGCGACGAGCGGAGTTCCCCATTGTGCTTGTGTCTTGATTATTTACATTTTATGTTGGTGTGAGTCGTGAACTAATTTTAAATGTGCCAACAAAATTGTTTAGAGACTGGAGATTGTTTTCAACAAAGAGAATGATTCACTTCAAAACACATTCAAATGAAGTTGCTTTATTGGTTACTTCGGTTTGTTTGCCCTATCTATTTACAAAGGGAAAAACAACTTTTAAAATAACATCCGTCTATCCCTGTGCTGAACATCGTAGAGACTTGTTGTTTTACATGCACTAGACAACTTCATAATTTTATAATGATATAATGTTTGTATTAGTGAATGTTAGGTAAAGATAGCATTGCCGTTATCGACTTAGAACTATAATATTGCAAAATATGAACAGGAGCGGATTCAGATTTTATATCTCTATTACTGCATTACTCTGTTAAAGGGTAATATCGTTTATCCAGATTAATAAAATGTCTTATATTCTAGATCAATAAAAATGTTATGATATTTTTATTACAGTACAAATGTAGGAAACAATTCGATAAGCCCCTGTCCCACAACTTGCCATACAAAGTTTAAATATTACCTAATAAGATTTGAACAAAGACCTTCACTTTGCGGGCGGGAAGATGAATACTTTATCATCATTATTTTCTTTACTTCATCCCCAATATGTGTTGTGTGTGCGATATTTTGATGTACAATAAATAACTTCGTATGTATAGGTAGTTTTATAAAACAATTACATCTTGTACAAGCGATCACAACGTAAGTAGGTAATCCAATGACATTGCAAGATGGACGATCAGCCCGAGAGAAGAGATGCTCCACATCCTGTCCATAGAGACGCTGTTGAGCTACTTGTTCAGTAACTCCGATACTTATTATATCTGATACTAATAATATACAAAATAGACTATACATATTTTATTTTCTAGCCTTACAATTTTGGTAATGTCAATTTTATGAAATTTTAATATCACCCATTTACGCACACAAACATTTGCCTCCATCAAAACTCTCGGAAACTTTTGGATTTCAACAAAAACATATCATGCGGTATCCAAGGAGCAAATTAAATTTACATACGAAATGAACGTCGAAAGCAAAGTTAGAAGAATCACATCAGATGCAGCCGTTACGTTTAAAAAAGTTTTTGATATCGTAATAAGGATATGGAGATGTAACCGGGACACGCGGAAGTTTTTAATAGTTGGAGTCGTTCGTACAATTTGTGAGCATTGTACAAGTCTCGGCGGGCAGCCAGCGTAATGGCTGCAGTTTTCAATTACTTATACTTGAAGTTAGACTTCTTCTAACTGGCTAATAGTGCTAATCATGATCTAAGATTATATTATAGGTCAACTAAAATTATCCTATAGGTATTGTAACTGTCTTGATAAAGGCACAATAAAGAGGTCCATTAAAAGTTTAAGACTATATTTGTGCTATAATAAAAAACCAGCTATATAATAAAATTAATTTAGCGTCTCTGTATACAACACTGTAGGTTTTCGCCACAATCAATTTGTATTTTTGGAGATGTGCAGCACCTTATTCTTCTGTCTATGCAAATTCCTCCTTTGCTCTCACAAATCATCTCCTCTATGGGTACTGAAACTATAATAAAACATTAAATTGGAAAACATAAAACTTAACTGCTTAAAATATTTATTTACTAGGAATCACTCGCGTTATCAAGACAAATCTGACGACACTTCGAACCATTCCGGATCTCACAGGGAAAACAGGAAAGGTATATAATATATACCTTCAATATTTTCATTGGTAAATGTTAACCATCTTCTAAATATAATCATCGTATAAAGAGTAAATAAAAGTGAAACGATAGTAAGTTAAAGATTAGAAGAAGAAAGCCAGACGGCGTCCTGTGCTGGATACAGCTCGTACCCAGGGAGCGACACAGGTCACGTCCATAAACTCTATCTCTCCTTGATTATGTCTCTATATATAATAACAATAAATAAATACGTGAAGAAAAAAATACCCGTCTAAACACTGTTGAAGGTACTAATATAGAAAAGATGCTTACAAAGCTATTATTTTTAAATTAAATGAATCAAATATTGATTAAAGTATACTAAAAAGAAGAAATTTTTATATTAGTTTCAGTTTTACGAAATTATTACGAAATAGCAGTGCCCCGCGGTTTCACCCGCGTTTAATTTCTAAGAAATCCATATAAACTTCAACACCCTATTTCACCCCCTTAGGGGTTGAATTTCTAAAAATCCTTTCTTAGCGGATGCCTACTTCGTAACATCTACCTGGATGCTAAATTTCAGCTTGATCCGTCCAGAGGTTTGGGCTGTGCGTTGATAGCTGGCTATTTCACGTTTGAGTTTTATATATATTTATTACGAAAAATGTGTGTGGGTGATGTTAAAATAGTATTAGAACACTTAAATGATTTTTTTTTTGTATGTTTGTCTGTTTGTCCGGAGTAATCTCCGAAACTTCTGGATGGATTCGAATGAAACTTTTTGTGGTGTATAGATACTAAGCCTATTTAGGCTAGAAATTTAGGCTAACTGCAAGCAAACAATAACAAATCACTTTGATTATAATATTACTACGCTACGCGAATGAAGTCGCAGGCACCATCTAGTAATATCTAAATATTTTTCTTCAATCACGTAATTGTTATTTTTCGAGAATTATGCATTACTTGTCGTCACCATTTTATCAGCTTACTAACTACACGATTTTTTACGGTTAAGAACAAATGTCTCATTGGTTAGTGGTTAAAGTTGTTATTTTTAATTTTAATAACAGTTCTGACAGTTGGCGGTGGCACACTCCCGTGCCTCGGAGAGCATGTTAAGCCATCGGTCGTGCCCCTGTTTTCTCTCCGGTCACACCGGATTGCCTCCCCATCGGAATAGGACGGAATATAGTAGACATATGCTTGTGTCTACGCAAATACTTGTGCACTGTATTAGATCCTACGCATATGGCTCAACCTTATCTATATAGCCCGCCGTAGCCGAAATTGGCTAAACGACGTAATTATCTATCTATAATATAAAAAACGTAAATGGTATAGAAGTACATTTTGTGGCTGTCATTGGTCGACTTCTGAATAGGAGAAGGAGGGAATAGGGAGTGCACTTGTGTCTGCAAAATGCTTGTCCACTATAATACGTCACACATATGGCCGTGTATGTAGGCCGCCGTAGCCGAAATCGGCTAGGACGACGACGTACGACTTAATTTTTTAAATTGTTATCTTTGTAAATTAATTATCTAAATCACATTATTTTGAGCATTTTAGATAGCATTTCTTTTTTATATTATTTTTTCAAAAAGTTAAGGTATCTGAGTAGCGTTACTATGTCACACGATTTTGTTTCTCACATATTTATCACAAGCTTCAAAAATACATAACTCACAATCATGTCCTTGTATACCGTTCAGCAACAAGAGTATGGTAACAAACACAACTGGTTTCAACATGATTATGAGACAACTGAGAATCAAATGTCGCAACCAAAAAACAAAAAACAAGACCAGTGGAGGTCGCGACCTCTACTGGTCTTGTTTTGGAACGCAAAAGGTAAAGACTGATAACGTGCTGTGAAGTTGCATGTGCCGACTAGTGTTTTTATTGCATGACGTGCCAACTGCTAAGGCACTGCCTCACTTTGCCCGCTGCACTGCAACGTAGTTGGACACGACCGTGAAGGTATCGCTTACGTGATAACAAACCGACGACGTAAAGTGACAACCGAACCAACACCATTAGAAACATACACAGTCCAGGCGCCCTCAAATATAAGATGGTACTTATATGAGTTATAAGTTCTAATACAGTGAGTACAAAACATTTTTTTCTTCATGAATATAAATATATTTAAACAGAGAAATGTATGACGGAGATATGAACAATGCGGTAATATTTACCCGGTAGCATTTCTTTTCGAAATTGCTCGTTGATGAATCGAGTTAAGTATATTTATATAATGGAATCGAATGTTTACTCTGACAATAAATTAATTTATTGCTGGAATGAATGAATAATATTTATTTCATCAAGAGCTCGCGGCGTGACTTTGATTTGCTCAAAGTAAACGATCAACTTTGATTAGTAAAAATAAGGCTTGATGACTAT